>CM064568.1:0-239661 GCA_032716605.1 Paralithodes platypus
CGAAGCTCTCAGATATTTCCATGTATTAGGCTTTAATGATGTTTGGAGAGACGGACTTTTCCGTGTGTCCTCTCTCGGGAAGGTTGTAGACCGGTATATGTCTCCCTGGCAAGGTGTTGAGTGATTCTGCTTGGTTATCTAAAGCTAGAATAGGGGTAGGGTTACTGTGTCGTTGTCTCCGATGTGTGCAGTGTTAGCTAAGCCCTGCACGACATCGACAGGTACTGTGGGAGCCTAAGTTGTCTTCGGGTGGGTTTACTTTGCGAGCACAGCGCTGTGGTGTGAGAGGGCCATAGCCTATCCCTCACAACATAGTGCTGCCTCTTTGTGTTGACTTCTGAGGGATCGCCAGGATAGAACTAGGTACTAGAGACCTAGATTTATCAAGAGAGCATCCCCGTCATATAACGTAATCTTCATTATACCACCTTCGGACAACGTTAGGCTACGAGCCGCATGTTCACCCATTGTTGCCCTGCCTTGATACCCCAGCTAGACTTTATTAACTGAGCAGACACTGGTTAGAGATAAGCCCCATTATTATATGTATGCAACATTATTATTCGCTGCACTTTTGAGCCGAGGTTGTTGTTGAGTTGCACAACCCTAGTAGGCTGTTGCGTTGTGTCACGAAGCATTTCTTTAGTTGTCGAGCATTACTACCTTTGCGCAGTCTTTATTATTCGCCTGCCTATTATTACTATATGTCCTAGTATTTATTGTGACCCGTATTCTGCATTATAATTGTTCAAGATTCTTTACGAACATCTTCCCAGCATCAGACTTATTTCAGAAGTTTCCAGTTGATGTTGCAGGACTAGCATTGCACTTTCTTTAATACAGGAGTGCCAGTTATTTGAGTATCTACCGTAACGTTAATTAATCACGTTAACTATCTTTTCTTTGTGTAACCTAATCGAGTAATCTTTTACTGTTTGAGAATAGGCTGTTTCATCGAGCGTCAGCCTAGTGTGTGTGCACCAGTTACCGAGTCATAGGATACCTCGTTGTCCAGGCACGACTCAGGGTGGTAATGGTGTTTTGTTTTCCAGTGTTTAAGGCAGGGGTTGGATCTAGTGTTACCGTTGTTGCATTTTGCCATTATCTAGTCCAATGTTGAAGAGCCCTGTGTCTTTGAGAACCTGGATCGTAACACCTGTTAGTACTCGGGGTTGTCTTTAGTTTTTTAACAGTCTCCAGAGTGACTGGTCGTAGCCTAGTGGTGACCGGGACTGTTTTTTACCGGTAGTATTGGTACCTGGGGCTAGATAAGGTCTAGGGTACCCGGCTTTAAAATTTTCGAAAAGGGTCCGGCGGACTTTGTACACGTAAGGTTAGGCCTACTCGGCCACTACTCGGCGCCACGAGTGTTAAATTGGCGTTACTTTTTTTTTTTTTTTTTTTTTTTTTTTTTTTTTAAAGAGACAATGAACGGAGGAAGGAAAAACACAGATAAAACAAAAAGGTCCATGTGCCTAAAGGCATCCTCCATTCATAAAATGTTTGTAACAACTGGATTTAAACATTTGTAGATTGTAAGTTTGTGGAAAGCAATTCGAGGGAAGTGAATTCCAAAGAGTAGTAGCTCGGGGGATAAATGAATTCTGATAAGCAGAAGTCCTGCATTGTGGAGGAGAAAGTGTAAATTCATGGGCGCTCTCAGCTGCCCTAGTTCTACGGGGAAAGATGTGGAGAGGCGGCACAATTGAAGCAAGTTCCTCGGAACAATTGCTGTGAAAATATCTGTAGAATAATGCAAGGGATGCAACGTTTCTTCGTATGGATAATGTAGGAAGGTCCTGTGCGATTGCAGGGTTATTGATTAATCTAATAGCTTTATTTTGAATTTTGTCCAACTGCCTCAATGCAACCACTCCACTTCCACCCCACAGAGGTGAACAGTAATCCATCTGAGAACGTGCATGACTTTTATATATCACGGCCAACTGCTCGTCAGTGAAGAATTCTCGAACTCTGTACAGGAGTCCCAGTTTTTTAGAGGCATTCTTAGCAATGCCTCTAACATAATGTGTCCAGCTCAAGTTAGTAGTTAATGTTACACCGAGAATGTCAATACTAGGGGAAGTGGGAATATTTACATCATTAAAAAATATGGGAGTCAGTGAGATTCTGTCGGTTAGAAAATTGAATGTACTTGGTTTTCTGTGCATTAAAGGAAACTAGATTCTTTTTTCCCCATCCATTAATTCTAGAAAGGTCCTGGTTCAGAGAAATTGCAGTGTTTATTTTTGAATTTATAAGATCGGGTTGGGTGAAAGAATTGGTAAATGTGAAGGAACTGTGGAGTGTTGAGTCATCTGCATAGGAATGTATTGGATTATGAGTGGTAAATATGAGATCATTGATATGAATGAGGAACAGAATTGGGGCCAAAACTGATCCCTGGGGAACACCAGCATTTATTGAGTGAAATTGAGAATAAAGGCCATCTACCATTACACGTATTTTCTGTTATGAAGATAAGAAGAAATTAGTGGAACTAATGATGCAAGGCCGTAGTGTGACATCTTCGACAATAAGGATTGATGCCAGACTCTATCAAATGCCTTTGATATATCCAGTGCTATTGTATGTGTTTCACCATGTTGGTCTGTAGCTTGGTTGATTTGATGCGTAAGAAGGCAAAGCATGTCTGCAGTTGATCGACATCGTCTAAAACCATATTGCCTATCACTGATTAATTTATTATTCTCAAGATGCTTAATTATGTGATTATTTAATATAATTTCAAAGACTTTACCAAGAGTGGAAGTTATAGCTATTGGTCTGTAGTTTGATGGATCTGAAGAGGCACCTTTTTTAGGAACTGGATGGATGTTTTGCTTCTTTCCAGGGTACTGGGAAGCATGAGGTATGAGTACACAGACGGAAAATTATTGCCAATACAGGAGCGAGCACCAAGGAGCAATTCTTAAGTACTATTGGAGGAATTTCATCTGGACCAGGAGCCTTATCTACCGAGAGATTCTGCAAAATAGTTTTGACATGTCTGGTGTGGATCTTAAGTGAGGGAATTTCAGGCGAATTAAAATTAAGTACAGGGACATCTTGATTTATTTCATCTAAGGTTGAGTTGGTGGAGAATATATCCGCAAGAAGGTTAGCTTTACCTCGTGGGTCACTTACAAGATTGCCAGTCGGAGATTTTTAATGGTGGAATGGATGAAGCAGTAGTGAAGTTGGATTTAAATGAGTTAAGAGTAGACCAAAATATTTTGTTATCATTTGGATTATTTAGAAGTTTTATTTGCCTGCTTGTGGAGAAAGTTTGATTTAGTTAGGTTTAATACAGTTTTGGCATGATTTCTGATGTTTCTAAAGTAATTAAAGGCTTCATGTGTTTTTGATCTTGTGTATGCATTGTAGGCTATTGCTTTTTGTTCAGTTACTCTAGCACAATTATGGTCAAACCATTTAGGTGAATTAGATCTTTTACTGTACTTTTGATGAGGAATAAAAGTTTCCATTCCAATTTTTACAAAATCTTGTATGTGGCTCAAGGTGGAGTGTGCATCATTAGAAAGAAAGAGGTCCAGGGAATATCAATAAAGAAACCTTGAAGACCCTCCCAGTCTGCCCTATCGTAATGCCATTTAGTCACCAAAACAGGTTCAGAGTGGGAAGGTGTGGTAGGTGATAGACAGGTGGCCTGTATCAGACAGTGATCAGAAGATCCAAGCGGGGACCTCACTGTAACATCATAATTTTCTGAATTGGTTGTTAAAAATAAGTCCAGTAGGTGGGAATTATGATTAGGATTATCTGGTACACGGGTGGGTTGGTTGACTAGTTGAGTGAGATTAAATGAGTCTGCAAATAGCTCACATTCAAGACCAGCATCATCAGTCCTGGCTGAATGAGTGAGCCATTCAACATTATGGACATTAAAATCACCCAACACAGTGATTTCAGAAGAAGCATTTAAGTTGAGGACACTGAGTTGTGAGGACAGAGAATCAAAAAGACTTTGCTCTGGAGGAGTATTTGGGGAACGGTAGATGCAACATATGTATTTAAATTTACCAGCAGAAATTAATTTGTATATAGAATAATCAAAATAGGGACAATTGAAACTAGTAACCTCCTCCAGGGCAATTTCAGATTTTGCGAAGCAACATACACCTCCTTTAGGTCTGAAATTTTGGAGCAGTTGATAACCTGGAAAATTAAATCTAGATGTGTCAGATGTGGATGTTACTTGAGTCTCTGTCAAAAAAAGGAGAGTAGGGGATTCTGCTTGAAGAAATTGGTGTACAGAATTGATGTTAGAGTGAAGTCCCCTTATATTACTAAAGAAAAAGCTGCACCGACGAGCAGCTTTGGGACGTTGCAATGCTCTTGACACAGTCGCATGATGACGACCGGGAGGGCCCTGTGTCAATGACCCAACCCTGCCGGGGTGGATATCCGAGGGACCACCAGGTTTGCTCTTAACAATTGTACTGCCATATGTATTGGGTAAGGTGTATGGTGTTACATGTATGATATGTAGTGGGAAGAGTAGTGTTTTATGGATAGAGGATAGCAATGTAGGGCAGTGTCGTGAAGTTGGATGTGTATGTTATATAAAGAGGGTTTTCCTGATACCCCTGATGTGTGAGGCAGAAAGATATGTATCCAGCTACCAAGGCCTGGGAGAGAAAATGGAATTCAGGCTATTCCCTGAGTCTCCCGAAACCTTGGCGGTAGTACTTCCCTGGGCGGGGCTGCCTACCCCTACTACCTACCAAATGTTTTTAAAGTTCTCATATCTTTGTAAGTCAATGAGATATAAACCTGTTTTGTAAAATTTTTATATATTTGTAAGTCGGTGAGATATAAATATGTTTTTTAAAATTTTATAACTTTCAATTTTTTATATCTTTGTAAGTCGGTGAGATATAAATTATAGGTTTGACTCCTATAAGGAGATAAAGAAAACCTAATATTTAGTAGTGGCCCCGTAATCATTGACGAACATGCCTATTACATAAGGCATCCTCTTCAAACACTAATCCGCCGTAGTTTGAATCTACCGCGCAGAGCATTTAAAATCTGAGGAGCCTTCATCATGAGCACACGCGACCTCACTCATGGCTTCAGTCATTATGAATTGGGTTCTCACTACGAAAAAACTTCGTAAAAAATAAAAACAAAAAGAAAATAAGAATAACTATCCAATAAGCTTTCCATCATATCGTGAATGTACTTGCGTGGATCTTTGACCAGACGCTGATTCAGGCGTCATTCTTCCTTCACTGACATATCAAGTAAACCAAAATCCTTAATACATCAACGAATGGGAAGGGGATGGTCGGGAGGGCCCCAGTCGTCAATGATTACGGGCCACTACTAAATATTAGGTTTTCTTTATCTCCTTACAGGAGTCAAACCTATAATTTATTAGTGGCCCCTCCATCATTGACGAACATGCCTGATTTCTAAGACTGGAGGGGGACATTCGTAATCATATCATAACTCTAGAAAAGCAGATAATCAAACAACCACATAGTATTCTTACTTTGAAAATATATTTAAATACGGCGCAGCCCATATATATACAAAAAAGGGGTTCAAGCAGGTGCGTGCTTCAAAGAAGCCTGCTTGACAATAAAGGGTAACTCTGGAGATTCTGTGAACAGATCTGTAGTTACAAAGGCACCCCACTCAACGAGTGGTGACAAAAATAACAAGTTATAAGTTTACATGTGCACATAATAAACCCCATAATATTCGTGGAAATAATTGCAAAAGATCTCCACTGTTTAATACTAAATTGCTTTCACAGCTAAAACTACTATAACAACCCCGTTGTTTTGTACTAACATTGTACTAGCACAATTTCTTGCAGAGAAATTTTCATATCACATTAACCATAAATTGTATCACAGCTCTTACATTCCGGCGGGGTCTAGGGTGTCCTATGTTACACTGACTGCACCCCCCCCCCCCCCTTTTCCTTGAAAGTAAACAAAAGTGACTGAAGGGCCACCTAGACCCTCTGCCTTAAAGCTATACATGATAAGGAAGGTTTGTCTAGAGCAACTGACAAGTATCTAGTCAAAAACGTATGATTAGATGCCCACAACTGTGTGGACGAAATATCTTCTACTGAAAAGTTCTTCAGGAAACGTAAAGAGGCTGCCCATTTGCGTAAATCGTGGGCCCTACCCACAATGCCGGGATTACTCTCTTTAATGACTTCGACCAGAAGAGAAGCTAATCTCCGTTTCAGTAAGCGTTTACCCGTACTCGCTACCCATAAAGCACCTTGGGGGTTTAGAGGAGCCACTCTCAAATATTTGGTTAGAGCTTGCACTGGACATAGATTATGGTGCACCTTTCCCCTTTTTAACGCCGGCACCCTGAACTCAGAAAACGTGTGTACTGTGCTCATTCTTGGCTACAAATCCCGGGGAAGGTGCAATGTGAATACATTCATTAAGTCTACCAAACCTAAGGCAATTAGGTGTGTTGCTCATCGCCGCCAGCTCAGACACTCTGTTCCCGGTGGCCAAAGCCAAAAGGAATACAGCCTTTTTTAAGAGTAATGCAAAATCTGCAGTATTTTGGTACAGACGAGAGTGAAGTAAAGACAATGCCTTGTCCAGAGACCAAGTAGGCATGAGCTGACGGGGAGGTGGGCGGAGTTTAAAACATGCCCTCATAAAACCTGTTTCCTCCGCTACCGGTATGGAGAGACCTGTAAGGTCTAAAAAGGGCACTCTAATCGCAGTTAAGTGATTTTTTAACGTTACCACAGATAAACGTTTCTGCTCAAACAGATAATTTAAATAATTGAAAACTAATGCTACTGAGGGCACAGTCTGTTCTGTTCTAATGATCCAAGAAGTAAAGGCTTGCCAATGTGATTGATACTGTCGTTTCGTAGACTGAGTATATTGATTTAATAATTTATTGGTCACATCTCTACCGTATGGTGCTAGCCACTTGGCCTCCTGAATGTCCATAATGCAAAAGTCAGCGAGGTCGCTAGGTTGCCAATCGTGTCTAAGTGGAAATACCCGACCGGGAGCGACACCGGGTACGTCTTTAATTGCTGGTACCACAACTGCGCCGGCCACAGGGGCGCGACTAGCGAGACTAAGCCTCGATAATCTCGTAGTTTGTTCACTACGTGGCACATTAGTGACGCGTCTGGCGGCGGAAACAGATAGATGGAGCTCCATCTGTTCCAGTCTGTCACTAGGGTGTCTGGCCCCCCTGCCGGCGTTTTCGTCCGGCGGGTGAGGTATAGAGGGAGTTTGTGAGTCTCCTCGGACGCAAACAGATCCACTTGTGGATGGTAGAACTCTGCAATCATTTGGTTGAAAATGGGTTGCTTGAGCTCCCATTCTACTGTCGTGCTCTGTCTCCGGGACAGAGCGTCTGCCCAGACGTTTGCTACGCCTGGGAGATAAGATGCGTGAAGATAAATGTCTAGTCTGTTGGCTAGAGTAAAAATCTCTTCCGACACGTTTAGCAACTTCCTTGACCTCGTTGACCCCTGTTTCTGAATACAGTGAACTGCATTCAGATTGTCCATTCTGAAGGCCACCGACTTGCCCCGTAAAGCAGGGCCGTGAGCCTGAAGGAAATACAAGGGGACTAGTAATTCTTTGACATTGATGTGGGAGATTTCTAAGTGGGACCAAAGCCCCTGACCCTGGTGCCCCTGATTTGACTGAAATCCCCAACCTATTGTGCCTGACGCATCCGTGTCTACCCATACCGTTGGCGGAGGAGAGATCCATGACATTATTGAGTGCAACATTTCCCTCTTCGCCCAGACCGCTAGTAAGGTGTGGATTAATTTTGGGATGGGCCATAACTTTCCCGCCGGTAAGAGTGGGAAATATTTGTTGCCTTCCAATATTAAACGTTTTACTTTCAACCGGCCCAACATTACAGTTAGTTGAATCCAGTTGAGAGAGCCGACCAGAGACTCCCAGACCCTCCGTGTCGTAGTCAGACTGCGAAGAAACATGAACAGTTTCCTGCGAAACCTGTTGCGATTGTCCACGCTCTGACTCAGAGTGAGAGCAGCTGTGTCCCAGACCAGCCCTATCCACTGAATTACTCGTGAGGGAACAAGGTTTGACTTTACCAGATTTACCTTGAACCCTAGAGTTTTGACATGATTTAAAATTATGTTGACATGTTTGATGCATAATTGCTCTGTCTCTGCCACCACCAGCCAGTCATCTAGGTACCACAAAACTCTGATTCCGTGCTTTAACAACGGCATCAGGGCTTGCCGGACTAATTTCGTGAATAATCGAGGTGCCAGGTTCAAACCGAATGGCATCCTTTGAAAAACAAAATTTTGGTGCCTGATCCGTAAGGCCAGTAACCTTTGAAATCTTTTGTTTACCGACACGTGCCAATAAGCGTCTGTCAGGTCTAGGGAACACATCCAACCTCCCGGCGGAAGTGTTAGCCTGATTTGGTGTACTGTTAACATTCGGAATGACTCGTTGTGAATGTGAAGGTTCAGATAAGACAGGTCTACGACCGGTCTCATCTGAACACTGTCCCTTATATCTTGGACGTGAATACAGGGTAATTTGGGGGGACCGGGATGATGACATTCTTGGCAATAATTTCCTGGACCAGTGACTCCACCTCTAAAGAAACAAAATTCGCCGTTGTCGGCTGACGTAAGCGAGGTCGCCGGAGCCACTGCCAAGTGATGCCTTTGCGTGCCACCATCCGTGCCCAAGTGTTTAACGGCCATGCTTGGTGACACGTTCGGAACGACCCAGTTAGCAGACAAGGGTTCGCTGGCTGTACTACCCTCGGATCCGCCGGCCTTAAGACTGGCACTGGGAGTGAGAGAGACTTTAGTTTTTTTATGGTGGTGGAGTTGGTGGTGGTGGACGCTTCGCCGGCTGGCTGGCGTTGGCCGAAGACGGGCCCTGACCTGGCTTATTATGGCCGCGTCCTCTCTGACCTGAAAACCTACTCTGTCTATGCCAGTACTGACCTTGAGGGGAGGAGGAGGACTTAGGTGGAAGAAAGGGCTTAGATCCCCCCGGCTGAGCCTTAGCGACTGGCCTGGGTTTGGGGAAGTTAAAGGCAGGTTTCTTAGAAGGGGTGGGACTGTGTTTAACCCTTCCTCCCCGGGTGTCATTTTAATATGACACCACGGCAGATGGGCAGGTACCCGGGTGTCATTTTAATAT
Source organism: Paralithodes platypus (assembly GCA_032716605.1). Taxonomy (NCBI): domain Eukaryota; kingdom Metazoa; phylum Arthropoda; class Malacostraca; order Decapoda; family Lithodidae; genus Paralithodes; species Paralithodes platypus. The sequence continues at coordinate 9,186 of CM064568.1, forward strand.
ACAGTAAGCTTGAAAGCCTATTCAGCTTGGTCTGAACGCCGTGCGTCCGACCCATGTAAACAAAGCCGATCGTTGCGTCACCGCACCTCCGAAAACAAGAAGGAGAAGACTCGTTTGTTATTGTATGTCTGTATGTCGTTCTTTCAGTAGTGAAAAGATCGTCGTATTGCTAACATTGCCTAAAAATGCTCTCCACTAAAATCATCATCACAACTGAACCAGTTGACTTAGAGAGCTCTACTCAACGCCAGTCTACAGATTGGAAACCGCACTACGTTTATAGATGCGTGGGAAATTTCTAACAGTTAAAATTAACCAAAATACGGTAGCCTAGGCCTAGACGTTTTTCGGCCAGATCGCCCGGGTACGCCGCACTGTCATTAGGAGAGCTAGCCCAGGCCAGGAGGGTTAAAGGCCTGAGCCATATTAAACACCGTTCGCCACACGTCAGGGGACATTAAAGAGGGAGTGAGCACTGGTGACATGACCACCTGATTCGCAATGCGATCAGGCAGTTTTCGGACTAAGGACATTCTGAGATCTTGTCTCGCTCGTACCGCCTCAAGCAAGGCGGTGCGTATGTCACCCAAAGATTGGATTGACGACTGAAGAAGCAGTCGCCGGGACAATTCAACCGATCGTCTGGCATCCGCGTCTGCGATTGCCTGAGTGGACCGGAGCAAAGACTTTGCTACCTGTTGAGACACTATGTATTGAGAGAACAGGCGAAAAGCTTTCCCCCTTAGCCTAAATTCTCGGTCTAGGTGAGGTGGGGTAGGGGTAGTGAAAGGGTCTTTTAGCTCACAAAGATTAATTTTAGGGCAGCTAAGAAAGCAAACAAAGCTGAAGGGACTCCGCCGGCAGAACACACTGGCATGGAGAACCAAGAATGAGTATCTTGAGGGATCTGGTGGGAAGTTTTGGAAGTAAATGTGGTCGCAAAGTTTTGAGCCTCTGTCTCCCATTCCACCCAAGGTCCTGGACCCAACTGCCCCACCTTCAAGACTGGATTAGCTACTGCGTCTGTGACGGTTTGCAAATCGAGTTCTGGAGTGAGAGCTGACAGAGTCTTAATGTCATTAAACCCATCATGCTTAGACCAGTCTGTAAACAATTTTGAAGCTGAGGCAGAGGGTAAAGCCGGCTTAGCAGTATAAACAAAATAGTCCTGGTGATAATAACTAGGTATAGTCTTTATGTTGACATCTAGTACATTTCCCAAAGTATCCAAGGCCCTTAATTTCTTAGATTTATTGCCCTGGATGACCCACTCACGCGGTACTGGGAGTTCCCCTGACAAGGTAGGTTGGGCGAGCTCTGGTTTAGTGGGGGTTAAAAGGACCCATGACTCGTCTGGTCCGTAAAGCAAGGGCATAGCTACCTTTCTGAGAGGCGCTCTGTCTAGAGGGGGCGGATTGACATCCGTTATAACCCTTACATTCGAAGTGGTCAATGCCGCCGTAGCAGGCCTAGTAACCACTGATGGTGACAGAGGGGGAGGGGTGAGGGATCTGAGTCAAAGCAATAGAAGTCATCAGAGGCCGTACCATAGAGCTTGTCGTGGGAGCTCCCAAGTCCACTGTGGGAGTTTCCTGCTGTTGGCCAAAAAATTTAGATAAAGCATTACTAAGTAGCCCATCAATTTCCTGTGCAGTGACAAATTGACTTGATGATGTACTCACTGGTGAATCATTAAGATCTTGCGCGGCATCTAAGCCTGAACCTGACTCTTGCCCTTCCATATCCGATATAATTGAAACCTCGTCTTTATCATCCTGTTCCTCCTGAGAAGATCCCGCCGAAGCTGGGGTACCACCTTGTTGCCAAGATAAGTCAGGAATAGAGGATGGGATCGCCGCGTCCCGGTGGACGTCAGCCACTGTGTGAATAGTTTGAGCCGGAAGTGGGTGGTCAGGCCCTGGCCGAGAATATCGCCAAACACCTAGGCCTTGGGCTACACTCCCTTGGGAGTCCGAAACACTCTCAACCACTGAGCCCCCTGAACTCTCCAATTCCAGGGTTAAAATGTTAATGGGTAAATCATCTTTAGGTACAGGCACTATACTATACCCTTGAGACCGAACACAAACTCTGTCTGGGGTAGAGGTACGATGAGAAGTACTAGAAACTGGCGAATTTCGGGAGGCCTTTGGGAATCCTTTTTTGAAGATTTATGGCTGCGGTGTGACCGTGAACTACTCTTCGATTTGGAGGATTTATCGCCGTGACCACTGGTGGAACTTTCTGTCTTACTCTTCTTACTCGATGGTGAAGAGGCAAGACTAGGTGGCTGGTGTCTGAGAGGTGACCTAGACCGAGATCTCTCCCGAGACGAGGAGGCTGCCGCCGGGGGTGTAGGCTCTCGTTGACGTTTCGCAGTAGCAGCAGGAGAAGACACAGAACCCTGACCAGTCTCCGCCGGCTTACGACTAGTTACTCGAGAGGAACGTTTAGGGGGAGGGTGCTCAAAAAGAAGCCTATCCCAAAGAGGGACGTTGTCACATTGAAGTGACTTATGAGCCACAATCGTAGTATACGCTGACATCTGTTGCCGAACCTCTCGTAAGGCGACCGCTGCGGTCTTATCATTATCTCGGAGGACTTTGACACTTAATTGGGAGCAAAAGGAACAGTTGCGCATCACCCACAGACCCCTTGAACAGTCTAGACATTTAACACACTTGATGCAAAGAGTGTGCGCAAAAATAGGGATACCGGCACAGGTAGGGGTAATGCATAAAGCAAAAACTGGGGCAAAGGTAGCCATGACAGAGACTGGTGGGAAAACTACTGCAGGGTCTGTATTGGTCCGCCGGAGCCCAGCTCTGGAAAAAAGAAAATATCCAGGAATTAATACTCATAAGGTTAATCCAACATGTTCGCACACAAGTGTTAATAACCCGCCGGGTAACGAGACGTAATGTCACAACGATCACAACTCGCTACGCGGCGGGATTCTATAAAGATTTCCGAATATCTAAACATGTCTTAAGAAAGTTAAGAATACCCTCTGACATAATATAAAGGACCAGTATGGCGTTTATAAACATAGTCTTTCCAGTGGTGACTGTTTCAAGATTCAATTTTGGAAAACAACCCCCCACAAAGACGCCGGCACCTGAATTATCTAGCAGAATAACACAGGGCAGGCTGATATGAGATCTGATTTCTAACGAATTGTCACAAAAGATCGCCGTAAGTTTGAAGGCGGCGATACATTAACGTATCTCTCAATTAACTGGTTAACTAAATTGAATTGTAAATTCCTTATTTCCTCCTCCCAGGAGCACCCACCGGGTCAGATGTAAAAACGTTAACCCCATAAGTTCCTGTCCCCACTTCTTTGTAAAAGATCGCCGGGGAGGAAAGCCCTCAACAACAGCTAGGTTTTTCCTTTGGTTTGTAAAACCGGGTAGAAAAACTTCATAACATATGTCCGCATGAACAATGTTAGATGGGTACAGCCAGTCCGCCGGGAATCATAGGGAGCCTGAAACAGGCACCAACACAGAGACGCAATCCTGGAGAGCCACAGACACCTCATCGCCGGGGACACAAGCCTGTGTTGAAACCACGCGTGGCCCAACACGGCTCTCGGCCGGGTTTTTCATGGTGTAACCGAGAAAAACCCGCCGGAAAGTAACCCACCCCGTTCAGAAACCATCTGAACGCACATAGGACCCGAGAGTAAGCCAAGCACGACTAGCCTAGGGCCCACACAATAATCCGTGGAAATAGCCAATACACAACTAATCCAGGAAACATACATAGTCCGTGGAATTAGCCAATACACAACTAAACCAGGATACACATGACACAGTAGGACATATTTATAAAATAAACAATAACACTTGTACATGTGGCAAAGCTACGAGCGGCTGGCTAGGCCTAAGCAGACGGCATAAGAAATGTTGAAATATAAACAAAAAACACTGGAAATATAACAACAGGAACCACCGCCAACACACCACTGTAGCAAATACTTCCGACAAGGGAAGACTGACTCGGGACCCAGAAAAAACTTCACTAAGTGAAGAAAAATACGCTGGGAACGTCAGTAAGCAACGCTTACCTCATCAGAAAGATAAAAGGCAGCATAAATAACGCGTAATGAAAGCCGCCTGCATCACAAGCTAACTCAACTGTGAAAAGTTCACATGTCCACAACAGGACCACGAGGGTACATCCGAAATAGATGCCCCAAACACACGACCCAAAATACACTGCACTGCGGGCAACCAGCCCAGGACACTCCTGCTACGCATATCCTAACCTTACTCGATACATCCCGGAGTAAACAAATGAGAAAAAACTCACTAGGGACGCAGCAAATGCGGAACCAGCGGAGCGTGGGGAGACACGTCCGGGCAGGCTGAGCGCAGAGCAGAGAAGGAAGAATGACGCCTGAATCAGCGTCTGGTCAAAGATCCACACAAGTACATCCACGATATGATGGAAAGCTTATTGGATAGTTATTCTTATTTTCTTTTTCTTTTTATATTTTACGAAGTTTTTCGTAGTGAGAACCCAATTCATAATGACTGAAGCCATGAGTGAAGTTGCGTGCGCTCATGATGAAGGCTCCTCAGATTTTAAATGCTCTGCACGGTAGATTCAAACTACGGCGGATTAGTGTTTGAAGAGGATGCCTTATGTAATAGGCATGTTCGTCAATGATGGAGGGTCCACTAATAAATATGCTTTTTTTAAATTATTATATCCTTGTAGGTCAGTGAGATAAATTCGATCAAGGTATTATTTTGAGTACTCTGGCTACTTGTTGTAGGCCTAATTGGTACCCTTTGGAAAAATAAATATGAGTGCCTAAAAGTAGTGAAATAGGCTACTATAAAAGTGTGTATATGTATTTGACATCACAAAATTATGTTATCAGCTATAAATATTTGGTGTTTAACACTGAAAATAATGCATATATCTGTCTTGAAGACAAACACTGTACAGTATGAAAAAGCACTCTTGATTGAATAATGTGAGGCATTAAGAATTCCACCATCTCATAGACGGTTTTGATGGTAGGTACTGAAGGTATTGCAGTTGATATGGGAAGAACCATCTATTTTCTACAATATGTGATAAATTAATGAGTAACTTAGCACTGATTGGTTATGAAAGTAACCCCTGGCCTGGGCACAACCATGGAGAGTACAAGCAAAGGGATAAAATTCTATGAATTTGACACTAACATAGCACTCAACACTCAAGGAAATAAATATTAGTTACAATGTTAATACTGTACACACTTTCACAGAAAATACAAAAAAAGGGACACTGCAGCTAAAGAGCCAAGGCTCGTAAGATAACACATTTAGTTGAAGCAAAGTGGTCCTGAATACACGAACGGCGACCAGCCTGGAAAACTAAGTCCTTGCTTATTCAGGTTACAAGTGAAATACAATTACGAAAAATACATTCCTAAATGCATAAACAACTCACTATGCAATTAGACTCACTATGGACTAAGAGCTGATGCGTTTGGGAGGGGCTACGGAAACTGAATAAGGAAGCAAGGGATTTGTGTTGTTTCCTGTTGGTCGCCGGTCGAGAGAGGTCGCTCCTGGGCAGGAGGAGGTATGAGTCAGGCTCATGGGAAGCAGAGAAAGATCGGAATGCGCTGAGGCGCGGTGTTCAAACTGTGTTAATTCTTTTCTTTTTTATTTCCTACTTTTCAGTGGCTCCGTCTCAATGACGTACCTTAGGAATGATTAAGGAGTACCCCCTAAGATGATCTTGGTTCTCGACCGCCGTAATCGAGGTTAACCCGGGCTCTGAGGAGCCCGGAACGAGGCCATATTATCATGGGCTCTTACGTCATTGACGTAAGGAGCCACCAATAAATGCAGGAATGGAGGTATGGAAATGGAGGTAAAACAGAGAGTATGTGAAGAAGGAAGTTTTTGGATCAATGGAAAGTATGTGGAAGGTAGGAAATCTCGGAATGAAAGTTACAAGTGCAATGTATCGAGGAATTATTGTGCCAACAGTGATGTATGAGGCTGAGACATGGACTCTGAAGGCAAAGGAGAGAAGAAAGCTGGATGTGAGAGATGAACTGCTTGAGGAGTATTTGTGGAGTTACAGTGCTCCCCCACTAAATGCGCCTTCAGTAAATGCGGATTCCCTATATGCGGTGGCTAATCAGAAATAATATATTTTAAGGACTCTGTAAATGCGGCTCAAAATTCTGTAAATGCGTTTTGGCCGTTTTGATTCAAGGGGAAATACGTACTTCCCGCCATATTACCGAGTGTCGCCTACGGAAAAGTGCGGCCGATAGATGGCCCGTTGCCGTGGAAACGACCCCTACGACCCCTGAAATGACTGTGGCTGCATTTTGGAAGCAATTTACTATCCGTAATTGCATCGACTTTCTACTAGAGTCATGGAAGGAAATAAATGTTGCAACCATCCATCATGCCTGGCAATCAAAAAAAGTTAACTGAACTAAAAGAATCTGCCACTGTCAAGGTGTTTGCCGCTTAGAGACGAAATCCGAGATCCAATCATCATTGCGCAAGATGCCGCCATCTTTGCATGACGTCAACACTAGCTGAGCCTAGCTCACAGTCCATTCGTTTCTATGTTGAAAAAACAGCTGTTTGCAAGCTTATTTGTTCCTGAACCTTGTATCTCTCGTGTTTATTATAACCTCTAGTACATCTGGTGATAGGGATGGTGGGCCTGGTGGTATTAATGAAGGAAATTTATGCTCAAAACACAGAGCAAAGGCCAGTCGGACGAAAGCGGTTAAAATAGCCTAGACGATGTTAGGCTAGGCTAAATATGACAATGATTTAAAATAAAGTCTGTGTGGTAAGTAATCTTCTCATAATATGTATTTATACATATTCTCCTCATAATATGTATTTATTGGATGTATTTGGGGCGAAATGGGTACTTGAGGGGTGACTGGATGAAAAAGGGGTTAGTCTGACCATAAGCATTTATTCCCATTGATTATTAACTCCACAATATGCGGATTCCGTAAATGCGGCACATTTTGCAGCCCATATAGGCGCATTTACTGGGGGTGCACTGTACTCGTAGAGACAGATTAAGGAATGAAGAGATACGTAGGAGAGTGGGGCAGCAGGAACTTTTGTCGGCCAGAATGGACAGAAGGGTGCTGAGCTGGTATGGTCATGTTGAACGAATGGAAGATGAAAGGCTCACAAAGAGAATATGTGAGTCAGATACAAGGGGAGATAGAGGGTAGGAAGACCCCCATTGAGATGGAGAGACTGTGTAGGACAAGCTTTGAAAGATAGAGGAAAGATTATAGACAAGGCAAGGGAAGTGGTAATTAACAGGAATGAATGTAAAATGCTTGTGAATAGATAAGTGAAAACGTGGTCATTTTGGTGAAAGGTTTGGGCGCCAGTTGGACTAGTCACCAGATGTGGGCTCCATATATGGTAAAGGATATAGAAGCAGTGGAGAAAGTGCAGAGGAGAGCTAGCAAGCTGGTACCAACGTTGAAGAACGCGGACTATGAGCAGAGGTTGAGGACACTGGGACTTCCGACACTGGCATATAGGAGAAAGAGAGGGGATATGATAGAGACTTTTAAGATAGTGTCAGGAAAGTATGATGAGGATGTGTGTGAAGGTATCTTTTTGATGCGGGAGGGAACAAGAACGAGAGGACACTCTAAGAAAATTTACAAGGAAAGGAATAGGCTTGAAAAGGCAAAGAACTCTTTTTGTGATAGAGTGGTAAATGAGTGGAACGCACTGCCCCAGTATGTAGTCGATTCCGAATCAGTAAGGAAGTTTGAAAGTAATCTTGATAAAGCATGGGGGAAGACAAGATTTGAAGTTTGATTACTGTACAAAGCAAAAATGCAGAGTACAGTGGGCCCCACAAGGGTGCGGTTACCTAAGTCCGAGACATGCGCGCACCCTTGTAAAACGCACCCTTGGAGCTTAAGAACCTATGGGAAATTCACTATGTAGTCCGGGGACTCTTCAAACTTACCCTTTTTTCGCCCAATAACCCCTGAAAAACATGAACTAAGGAAAGAATACCTGCACAGTATAGAAATGTGATTAGATATTAGATAGAATAGGGGTATTACACTCACTTTGGATGGTTTATGTATGGGGGGGGGGTGGGGTGTTGGTCTTACTGAGGGGCCTCGGACCCTCAGTAAGACCAACATCCCAACCTCTACCCATTCATAACCATCCAAAGTGAGTGTAATACCCATATTCTATCTAATATCTAATCACATTTCTATACTGTACAGGTATTCTTTCCTTAGTTCATGTTTTTCAGGGGTTATTGGGCGAAAAAAACGCACGCTTTGCTTTTTTCGCACTTTTTTCGCACCCTTGGATTATACGCACCACACGGACATCTGCCGCACGGTTGGAGAATCGCACCCTTTTAGTGCGCACCCTTGCGGGGCCGACTGTAGTACAAATGTTGCGTCTGCTACCGCCGCCGCCAACACCGTGAACGACCGCAGCTGTGCAAGTACTGGCACTGAGCTGGATACACAGGCCTAGTTTGCCTTTTTCCAGAGGATCTACTGTAAGAAACTGTAAGAAACTGTAAGATAATAGTCCGTCAGGCGCCTGGCCCGGGGAGCCGGTAAATATGAAGGGTGCACCTGGAAGTGTGGTGGCGGGCTTGTGGTTTTGGCTCGCTGCATGTCTGCCTGCTGATACTTACAGTTTCTTACAGTAGATCCTCTGGAAAAAGGCAAACTAGGCATGTGTATCCAGCTCAGTACCAGTACTTGCACTGCTGCGGTCGATCATGGTGTTGGCGGCGGCGGTAGCAGACGCAATATTTTTATTATTCTGTATTTTTGCTTTATAATCAAACTTCAAATCTTGTCTTCCCCATGCTTTATCAAGATTACTTTCAAACTCCCTTATTGATTCGGAATCGACTACATACTGGGGCAGTGCGTTCCACTCATTTACCACTCTATCACAAAATGAGTTCTTTGCCTTCTCAAGCTTATTTCTTTCTTTGTAAATTTTCTTTGAGTGTCCTCTCGTTCTTGTTCCCTCCCGTATCAAGAAGATACCTTCACACACATTCTCATCATACTTTCCTGACGCTATCTTAAAAGTCTCTATCATATCCCCTCTCTTTCTCCTATATGCCAGTGTCGGAAGCCCCAGTGCCCTCAACCTCTGCTCATAGCCCGCGTTCTTCAACGTTGGTACTAGCTTGCTAGCTCTCCTCTGCACTTTCTCCACTGCTTCTATATCCTTTACCATATATGGAGTGTTACGACCGGGACTCGTATAAAACAAGGGCTCTTAATCATTGGACTAGAAAGGCACACAGCCACAACGGTAACACTAGATCCAACCCTCGAACTTATGATGCCGGCGCACAAAAACACCTATACCCGCCAGAGTTAAATCTGCGATAGCGGGTATCCTATAACTCGGTATAAATGCACTACTACTACAGGCTGATGATCTCTGATACAGCCTGATCACAACAACATACATTTACATTAATAATGTATACAAGGAAAAAGATAGAGAGCTTAATTAAATCACTGAAATGATTTAATGCAAACAAGAAGAAGGTATAATTAAAGTTACTCTAAACAATAATAAACTGTCACTCCTATATTAAAGAAAGTGAACGAAAGTCCTAAAGCATCGAGTAGGAATCTTCTGAAGAAAGTCTGATGCTGCTTAAGATGATCGAATCGGATTTTGAACTGTTATATAAAGCAGGAACAAGATATGACAAGTGTAGGGACCTACAGTGTTAACTGGCACGGGAATAATAATAAATGCGCAATAGTATTATCTCCAACAACAAAAGAAGTACTTCCTCAGGCAACTCAAAAAGCCTGCTCGGGTTGTGCAACTCAACAACAACCAAGGCTTACAATCAACGTGAATAAAAATGCTGCATACATAACATAAGAGCTTATAATCTTAATCGGGTGTCTGCTAGGCGAATAAAGTCTAGCTGGGATGTAGTAGGCTAGGAAACAATGGCTGAGCAAGCGGCTCGTAGCCTAGCGAGGTCCTTAAGACTGTACGGCCTAATTACGTTAAATGACGGGGTGCTCTCTTGAGAGATCCAGATCGCTAGTATCTGGTTCTCTCCTGGCGACCCTCTCAAAGTCAAAGCAAAACGAGTTAGCACAGTGTTGGGTGGCAGAGGCAATAGCCCTCACTCGCAAGACAGTGCTAAACTCACAAGGTACACAGTCAGAAAGACCACCTAGGTTTCCCACGTATCCGTTGCGATTGTACAGGTTCAACAAAACCTGGTACACATCGGAAATCACAACAACAATAGCCTCACCCCAGTCTAGCATTAAATAGCCCAGCAGACAACCAAGAAAGAGGTAGGGAGACACCGTGAGTGTGTCGAACCTCTACAGACAAAATGGTAACCCCTCCAAAATGCCTAACTAAACATGTAATATCTGAGAGCTTCAGCATATAATACGATGGCCGATATATGAAATCGTGCAGAACCAAAGGGGAGTTATGATGTTAAATAGAGTGGAAGAATGAGAGGTTAGAAGTTGAGAGAGAGAGAAAGTGCTCTATAGGTAGAAGTCGGGGACAGGTGGTAAGGGAGGTGTGAAGGGTATGCTGGTCAGGCAAGCTCTGAAGAGAGTAGCTCCTCGGGACCCCCAGGATCACACAAAGGCATGGTGGACAGCCAATCACAGGCCGCTACGTCACCAGGCAGCAGGCCTGCAGAAGGCGCCAGGAACCACCAGCCAATCAAGAGGCGTGAGAAGGCACGCGCGCGAACCTACGAGCGGGGGAAGGCAGCACATGTATACGCACGCACACATTACCACCCCACTGCCTATATTGTTCTCTCTCCTTAACTATATACAATGCATCTTATGTTCTACTCATGATATAAAATGCTTCCCGTTATCACAAACGAAAATAAAGACCACCACGGGACTGTCTGTAACAACACGAACACTATGAAAGAAAGAACAACATTCTCTGATAACTGTAGCCCAATTCATTGCCCTGGCGAGTGTTAGCGAGTGGCCAAGCTAGCGACTGAGCCCACGTGGCATTCTGCTAAGCTGCAGGCGTCACAGGAGCCCACACCTGGTTTTCATATTCCAGGTGCGGCCTAACCAGCGCTGTATAGAGATTCCTGAAGATTTCTTCGTCAAGTGACACAAATGTCCTCCTTATCAGCCCTACAATTTTATTGGTTTTGTTTATCTTTTCCGCTAAATGTTCTGAGAAATTTAACTTATTGTCTATCACTACTCCTATATCCTTTTCTGCATTCACTTCCTCCATCGCTTCATACATACTGTATCCTACCTTGTCTATCTTGCTTGTTCCAATCCACATGTACTTGCATTTTTTTGGATGAAAAGGCATTAACCAATGCTCAGACCATCCCTTCATGCCATCCACATCTCCTTGAAGCAAACCCACATCTTCCTTACTCCTCACTCTTCTATACAGCTTAGTGTCATCCACATACAGGTATAGCCTACCTCACTTCCATTAGTTATAACTTCAAGTAAGTCGTTGATAAATATAACGAACAGTAGTGGTCCCAACACAGATCCCTGAGGAACCCCACTTGTAATTTCCCTCCACCCCGAGCCTATTCCATTCACCAGCACCCTCTGTCTCCGATCTTTCAGGAAGGCTTCTATCCATTTCACACATTTTTCCCCTATATTATAGCTTCTAACTTTCTCTATTAACCTTTTATGTGGGACCTTATCGAAGGCTTTCATAAAATCACAATATACCATGTCTATTACATCACCACCCTCTAGAATTTGCATCCAATCATCTACCACCTTAATTAGCTGTAGTACCGTCGACCTCCCCGGCAAGAATCCGAACTGTCTCCCACTGAAAAGTTGGTTTGATTTCATATGCTCCATTATTCCTTCTCTAATTACCGTTTCCATTAGTTTACACACAACACTTGTCAAACTGACTGGTCTATAATTTCCGGGGTCATTTCTCTTTTCCTTCTTAAATATAGCTGTTATGTTCGCCTCTCCCCAGTCCATCGGGATTTGTCCTGTATTAAACGATACCTCAAATAACATTTTCAATGGCTCTACAAACATCTCACCTCCTTCCTTTATGATTCTTGGGTGTATCCCATCCGGTCCCGGTGACTTACTTCTGTTCGTTTTTACTATAGCCCTTCTTATTCTAGCATGGGAAAACTCTATTAATTCTAGTGCAGGTGCCTATTTGATGGGAATATTTGGCACTGCATCATCCGACTCTACTGTTAGTACCCCCCCCAAAGTATTTCCCCAGCACCTCTGCTTTCTCCTTATCCGTCTCCGCTCTACTCCCATCATCCAACCCCCCTACCAGCTCCGGGATCCCTACTCTTCTCGTTAACTTTTCCTGAATGTACTTCCAGAATATTTTTGGATTATCCTTCACGTTTCTTGCAATCTCTCTCTCCCTTTCCTTTACCCCCCTCCTTGTCTCCCACCTTATTTTATTGTTTGTCTGTCTACGTTCCAAATCCACTACTTTAGCTTTTATACTAGACCCCTGTTCTTTTTTAACACTTTTAATCTATCCCACAATCGTTTCTTTCTTATCAAAGTCCACAGCTTTCTTTTCATTGGTAATTCTGGGTTCGTTCTTTTCCTCAATTTTGTTTTATCCTTATATTCCCTTACTGGTACGCATTTGGATATAACATCCTCCAGTTTGACTCTAAACTTCCTCCACATTCCTTCAGCATCTTCACCGTTCAAGTATTCCCCCCAGTCAATGTCCAGACACCTTCTCAGCAGCTCATAATCTGCTCTGTCATACATGTATATTTTTTATTGCTTCTATCATCCCTCTCTGTTTTAATATTGCAACTAAAACTTATACAGGCATGGTCACTACGACCTATAGGGCTATCCACATTGACATGTTCCACTATATCCTCCTCATTGCTAAAAATTAAATCAAGTACACTCCCCTGCTTCCCATCTCTATATCTTGTCATCTCTATAATATGTTGCGTTAAAAAACAATCTCTTACTTTCTCTATAAACTTGTTTTCAAGGCTACACTGTCCCGCTGGAGTAGTACAATTTGCCCAGTTGATACTTGGCAAATTGAAATCACCAATCAAAATCTTATATTTGTTCTCTCTATTATCTATTTCCTCCATTGCTTTCAGTAGGTTATCATCCTCTTCCCTACTATTATTTGGGCTTCTATATATAGAGGCAATTAGAATTGACCCTCTTGTACATTTTACTTCAATACACAAATACTCACAATACTGCTGTCTCATATCCACCTCATTTACCTTGAGCTCTATTCTTACATAAATAAAAAATCCTCTTCCAACCTCTGCTCTAATAGCATTCGTCTCGTACAACTCAAAACCCTCCAAACTATACTCCACCAGTTCCCTTTCAATTCTAGCATTTTTTGGTCTTACTTCTTGTAAGGCAATGACATCAGGTTTTTCCTCTTCATCCTGCAACCTACATATCAGTTCTCTTTTCTTGTCCTGGGTAAACACATCCACATTACTAAACATGATCCTTAATCTTTCTACCATTCCTTCAGCAGCTACATCATCCCGCTCCTCCTGTCCGTGCCCTACTCCCCCCCTCACACTACTGGTACTGGGTCTGCAGCTTCTTCTGCCTCTCCCCGAGACGCTTCCACTTCTGCCACAACTTCTGTCACATTCTCTTCCCTCCCTGCTCTCCCTCTCCCTTCCATTCTTATAAACCACTTCCTCAATTTCCCGTCCCTCACTCAACAGAAAAACTTCTTCTTATCCTCCTCACCCAACTTTCCATTTTCCTCATCAGCCTTTTTTCTGTAGTTCCTCTATTTGTTTTCTTTGTTCTATGCTCAAATCCTTCTTTAATCTTATATGTTTCAGTTCTTCACTTGTGTTTAGTCTCCAACTAAAATTTGTCACAGTCTCTACCACTGCCCTGGTTTTAAACTGTACCCTTATAGGTCTCATCTCCCCCCTTCTATATCTACCTATCCTACTGACTTCCTCCACCTGCCCATCCCATCCACATCCATCTACATCAACAGCTTTCATGACCTTCACTTTCTCCATATCTCTCACTTTTCTCACTCCATTATCATTCATATGAGCCTCTATATCTCCATGCATGATTATACCTCTATCCCTGTCCATGGCCTCCCTCACGACACTCTCCTTGTTCTTCATGACACCTACGACTGCACTCTCAAAACTTTTTTTTGTCTTATTCATTTCCTCCTTTTGTTCTTTCACAATTTCCTCCAAATCCTTAACTTTCTGTTCACCTACCACCATCCATGCAGTTGACTCCTTCACTTCCTTGAATCGTCTTTCGTATTCCATCAGCTGCTCCTTTAATGCCACATTCTCTGCTCCCAATTCCTCTACCCTTTTTAATACCATCTCTAGGTTCTTATTAGCTTCCGAAATAGGCCCATGATTAAGCCTAGGCCTATTTCCCCCCACCCCCCCCCCACCCCCGATGCACCACATAGTTTGCACAATACCTTGGTTTTCTCACCAATGTCCCCCTTCCATTTCTCCGTTTCACTCAGATTCCACTTTTCTAAATCCTTCACAACATTAATAATCTCTTCGACCTTCCTATATGTGCTCCTAAACCCCCGAAATCGCTCTAACCTTTCTTCCGACTCCGAGATTCCCGCCGTTCCATCCGCCATGTTTGTTTACAATCCTACACTCCAGCTGACCCTTGTTAAATTACTCGTTTTACAATACTGTATAAGTTATTATATAACTCACCCCTCCACCACACCAATTTTTCCCCCTAGCACTTCACCAGTCCTTCCTCTCCTCGCTCGCTCAGTATGTTCTCGATATTCCGTTACATTTAATCTTGCACATGATAATATATCGGAGCTCAAAAAATACGTCCACCTCCCACCACCGCCTGACCGCCACAGGAACTTCTCCGGGTGGTCGGGGACCAGGGGAGTGCTGGAGTGACCTTGGTGAGAGTCGGCCACCCCCAGAAAAAAAAATAGATAAAATGGGGAATGAGCCTGAGTAAATAGATAGGTAGAGGTAGACGGCTGGCTAGTCTTGGCAGTTATCGACTCCTGACTTGGTTTATTCCTAGGTTGACCTTTAAACCATTTACCTGAGCTCTTTCCCTGTTTGCTTCTAGCCGGACTGCTTCCCGGCACTGAAGGAGATTTGAAGCTCTGAAAAAACTTAGTCCCACTAATGTGAGCCTTCTGACTTACTTTTGGTTTTGCATAAGGCTTAGTAAATTTGTGATGCTCCTTGCACGCTGATGAAGCAGTCGGTCTAGCAGCATCTACCATATTAAACACCATTCTCCAAGTATTAGGACAAACTAAAGTGGGAGTGAGGACTGGTGACAAAATTACCCGGCGACCTATGTCCTCCGGTATTTTCTTTACCAAATGAATCCGTAGGTCCTGACGTGCTCGGACTGCCTCTAAGAAGGCGACCCGGACGTTACCTAGTGACTGAATTGAATTTTGCAAAGTCAAACGGCGGGACAAATTAAGCGCCTTCTTGGCGTCTGAGTCAGTAATTGCCTGAGTAGTTCGTACTAGGGACTGGGCTATCTGACAACTCATTAAGAATTGTGATATGAGTCTTAAGGCTTTCTGTCGTAAATTGAAATCTTTATCTAACTGACCCGGAGGTGGGGTTGAGAAGGGTTCCTGCATTTCCCACAGTGACAATTTTGGAGCAGTTAGAAAATCTAATAAGGCTTTAGGGACACCCCCGGCAGAGGCAATAGGTAAGGAAAACCAATTACAGTGGGGCCGCGCGGGTAGCGAATGTATTAGACTGGCGAAATGACCGCTATCCGCGAAATCGCTATTCGCTGGGCAAACTTCTTACCTAATTAAATCTAATTAGTCTAAGACTTTTTCAAAAGTCCCCTTTTTTCGTCTCTAAACCACATTTATCAAGTAAAATTGCAACATCAATAAAATAAAAAGAGAGAGTCGAAAGATGGAGGGAGTACTTCAATGAGTTGCTAAATGTAAGGAATGAAGAGCCAGCAAACATAGCTGGATATGGTATGGGAGGGAGAAGAAGAGAAGTAGTGGAGGAGTAGGTGGGGATCAGGAGGTCAGAAGTGTGGGAAGCCATGAAAAGAGTGAAGTTGGGGAAAGCACCAGGAACAGATGGAGTGTGTGGGGAAATGTTGAGGTATGGTGGTGAGATAGTGATAGAATGGGTATGGAAAATGTGCAAACTAGCATGGGAGAAGGGGAGTGTACCCGATGACTGGAAGACTGGCATAATAGGACCCCTATATAAGGGGAAAGAGGAGTGTGTGGTAACCACCGAGGAATATGTCTTCTAAGCGTAGTAGGGAAGGTATACAGTAGGGTAGCGATTGAGAGAGTGAGAGTGAGAACGGAGAAATGGATAGGTGACGAGCAGGGAGGTTTTAGGAAGGGAAGAGGATGTGTAGATCAGATTTTTACCCTGAATTGTGTTATGGAGAAATATCTGGAGAAGAAACAAAAGGTGTATGTTGCCTTTTATGGACTTGGAGAAGGCCTATGACAGAGTGGATAGAGAAGGTTTGTGGAAAGTACTTAGAATATACGGAGTAGAGGGCAAGTTGCTGAAAGCATTGAAGAGCATGTATGAGGGTGCAAAGGTGGCAGTACGTGTGGAGAGTGAGCAGAGCGAGTTTTTTGACCTGAATGTTGGTTTGAAACGGGTGTGTGATGTCCCCGTGGTTGTTTACTGTATATATGGATGGAGTCATGAAAGAAATACTATCAAGAGCAGTGGATGTTGGTGTATCGCTGAAAAGGGAGGGAATTGAGTGGAAGCTACCTATACTGCTGTTTTTTTTTTTTTTTTTTTTTTTTTTTCCTATATTCCAACTACTCCCTCTCGGGCATAGGCTGAGAGCCTGTACATTCCACCGCTCAACACGGTGAAGCCTGTGAGGTCTTGTTCCAGTCTGGGGAGTGAGACATGCGAAGCATCCACCATGGCTCGAAGCAGCTCCATCTCTGAAGCGGCTGGTTGCTTCGCCCAAGTGCTTCACCGTCTCACCCTCCAGACTCAGACCCTCACTCTCAGAACGCCACCTATTGAGCAGTGAACTCACTAGGCATTGTCCCCCTGTAACATATTTTGAATATGGGAATATTCATCTATCTATCTATCTATTGCCTGACGCCGTGATCCCCGAAGGGGTGGCCACGAACGAACCCCATGCACCTCTGTCCCCAGTCAGTCGACGCCCCTCCCCCAACCAGCACACTTCGTTCATGTACTTCCTCACTCCATCCTTCCACCTCATATTCGGTCTACCTCTCCCCCTCTGTCCCTCCACCTCGCTCTCTACACACCCTCTTAGTCATTCTCTCGCTTTCCATACGTTCCATATGGCCGAACCATCTCAAGTTGTTCCTTTTCACACTTTCCAGCACATCTACCTCCACACCACACCTCCTTCTTACTTCCTCATTAGTCTGTCTATCCCTCCATGTAACTCCGCACGCACTCCTTAGTAATTCATTTCCACTGCTCTCACTCTTGGGCTGAGTCTTTCAACCAACGTCCATGCTTTGCCGTAAGTCAGTGTCGGGATTACCACACTGTCATGCAAGGACTTCTTCACTTCCATACTGACCACCCTATTTTTTGTTACTGCTTTTAGCGTTCCTACAACCCTCTTCCCCTGTTGTACCCTCTCCCGCACCTCTTCATCCATAGTCCCATCTTTACTCAACACACTGCCCAGATACTTAAAAGAGTTGACGATCTCCATAGCCTGACCGTTCAGCTTCACCTCACACTCTGTGACTTCACCCCTTTCGAAGACCATAACCTTGCTCTTCCCCGTATTTACCTTCAAATTCCGTTTTTCGCACACTGTTCCAAACTCATTTACCAGACCCTGCAACTCCCATTCATTATCACTCATCAGAACTGTATCATCCGCAAACAGCAGAATATTCATACAGTGTTATTTAATCAGAGAACAATGAGGGTATTTTTTTGGCATTTCGGTGGGCTTTGTGGTAATGCACTGATACTAGGTACAGCACAAATTCAATCCCAATAATATCTTCCCATTGACATATCGGGATTTGAACCCGGGTCCATTGGATTACCAATCCAGTGGCATGACCACTCCACCACACCTCCCTGTGCGGATGACAGTTCTGATGAGTGATAATGAATGGGAGTTGCAGGGTCTGGTAAATGAGTTTGGAACAGTGTGCGAAAAACGGAATTTGAAGGTAAATGCGGGGAAGATCAAGGTTATGGTCTTCGAAAGGGGTGAAGTCACAGAGTGTGAGGTGAAGCTGAACGGTCAGGCTATGGAGATCGTCAACTCTTTTAAGTATCTGGGCAGTGTGTTGAGTAAAGATAGGACTATGGATGAAGAAGTGCGGGAGAGGGTACCAAAGGGGAAGAGGGTTGTAGGAACGCTAAAAGCAGTAACAAGAAATAGGGTGGTCAGTATGGAAGTGAAGAAGTCCTTGCATGACAGTAGGGTAATCCCGACACTGACTTACGGAAGCGAAGCATGGACGTTGGTTGAGAGACTCAGACCAAGAGTGAGAGCAGTGGAAATGAATTACTTAATAATCTTGTATTAGGCATGCAAGGTGGATATTAAAACTTACTTTATATTATTTGTTTGTTATTTATTGAAGTTGGATGCGTATGTACCGGTACGCTGCCGGTCGACCTATCGTTTCTAGGCCTTTCCCGCATATATTCTCTTGCCCGTTTCACTCGTTTCACACCTCCTACTTTTCCTGACCGTTTCTCTCCACCCCCACCACCATCTTCCCCACCGCTGGGACCTGTGCCAGAAGTTGAGGCCACTAAAAAGTAATAATGGAAGCTTTATTGGAAGGTAGTGGCGTCCTGTGAGGCTGCCATAAGTGACGGTCCGAATCCTAGACGATTCGCCACCAGGACGATTTGCCCAAGGTTCAATTCGCCCTACTGGATGGATACAAGATTATTGGAGGCTTTTATGTAAATATATGTCATTCCAATGATACCTAACAACCTGTCTGATAACCTTTCACAACGACAACACAAGCTTAACTGAGGTTATTCTCGTAAGGTTAGGCTTATTAATTTTTTGTGATGCTAATGCAGGGCGTTCGTCTCCTAGCTCTCTCAATTCCATCCTGATGATTTTCCTGCTTTCCCTGCCTTCCTTTTGTCTAGATGGCAAGCCATGTAATAGACTCACAGTCTTCGCCATTGGTAGACTAGGATAGGTTATACCAGGCGCCAGGGTCAGTGTGGCAATGTAATTAATGAAGATTAGTCAGTGTCAATGCGTAAGTGTTAGGGTGACATATGGATAGGCCTATGAATATACTTTATAATAGGATAAGTAAACAAAACCATAATTTCATTAACATTTACAATTATTACAATTACAGTAACTGTCTTCGTAGCGCAATGGATAAATGCACTGAATTTCGGTGTGAGCATCCTAGGTTCGAATCCCTGGACTGCCACATGTATGTGTTGATTTCATTAATTGAGTTTAGTCGGTTGGTGGAGGGAACATAATAATTATATATATCTTTGCAATTACCCTGTATGCATTTGAATGGCCTAGCCCTATTTTGAACTTTTTGGGGGCGCACCCCCCCAGGTTAAGAAACCGTCTTGGTGGTGTAATGGTTAGGGTGTCTAAAAATCTATGTGTTATAACCCAGGTTCGAATCCCGGTGGATCATATATATATGCTTTCATTAATTTCATTGGAGGTGTTTGGTGGTGTGGTGAAATTAATAAAAAATAGATAATCTATAGTGTCTCCCAAAACATCCTTAGCTCTGAGCTTCCTGTGCTCATTCATCTGAATTTGCCAATGACTTAGTACCGGAAGCTCTCCCGAGATTGTCTCTTGTGCAATGGAGGGATTTTGAGCCATAACGTTGACTCGTGTTAAGTCTATCTATCTATCTATTGCCTGACGCCGCGATCCCCGAAGGGGTGGCCACGAACGAACCGCCCCCATGCACCTCTGTCCCCAGTCAGTCGACGCCCCTCCCCCCAACCAGCACCGCCTTCGTTTCTTACAGTTTCTTACAGTTTCTTACGGTAGATCCTCTGGAAAAAGGCAAACTATGCCTGTGTATCCAGCTCAGTACCAGTACTTGCACTGCTGCGGTCGTTCACGGTGTTGGCGGCGGCGGTAGCAGACGCAACATTTTTACTATTCTGTATTTTTGTTTTATAATCAAACTTCAAATCTTGTCTTCCCCATGCTTTATCAAGATTACTTTCAAACTCCCTTATTGATTCGGAATCGACTACATACTGGGGCAGTGCGTTCCACTCATTTACCACTCTATCACAAAATGAGTTCTTTGCTTTCTCAAGCCTATTTCTTTCTTTGTAAATTTTCTTAGAGTGTCCTCTCGTTCTTGTTCCCTCCCGCATCAAGAAGATACCTTCACACACATCCTCATTGTACTTTCCTGACACTATCTTAAAAGTCTCTATCATATCCCCTCTCTTTCATGCCAGTGTCGGAAGCCCCAGTGTCCTCAACCTCTGCTCATAGCCCGCGTTCTTCAACGTTGGTACCAGCTTGCTAGCTCTCCTCTGCACTTTCTCCACTGCTTCTATATCCTTTACCATATATGGAGCCCACACCTGGTTCGCATATTCCAGGTGCAGCCTAACCAGCGCTGTATAGAGATTCCTGAAGATTTCTTCAAGTGACACAAATGTCCTCCTTATCAGCCCTACAATTCTATTGGCTTTGTTTATCTTTTCCGCTAAATGTTCTGAGAAATTTAACTTATTGTCTATCACTACTCCTATATCCTTTTCTGCATTCACTTCCTCCATCGCTTCATACATACTGTATCCTACCTTGTCTATCTTGCTGGTCCCAATCCGAATGTACTTGCATTTTTTTGGATGAAAAGGTATTAACCAATGCTCAGACCATCCCTTCATGCCCTCCACATCTCCTTGAAGCAAACCTATATCTTCCTTACTCCTCACTCTTCTATACAGCTTAGTGTCATCCGCATACAGGTATACCTCACTTCCATTAGTTATAACTTCAGGCAAGTCGTTGATAAATATAACGAACAGCAGTGGTCCCAACACAGATCCCTGAGGTACCCCACTTGTAATTTCCCTCCACCCCGAGCCTATTCCATTCACCAGTACCCTCTGTCTCCGATCTTTCAGGAAGGCTTCTATCCATTTCACACATTTCTCCCCTATATTATAGCTTCTAACTTTCTCTATTAACCTTTTATGTGGGACCTTATCAAAGGCCTTCATAAAATCTCAATATACCACGTCTATTACATCACCATCTTCTAGAATTTGCATCCAATCATCTACCACCTTAATTAGCTGTAGTACCGTCGACCTCCCCGGCAAGAATCCGAACTGTCTCCCACTAAAAAGTTGGTTTGACTTCATATGATCCATTATTCCTTCTCTAATTACCGTTTCCATTAGTTTACACACAACACTTGTCAAACTGACTGGTCTATAATTCCCTGGGTCATTTCTCTTTCCCTTCTTAAATATAGCTGTTATGTTCGCCTCTCTCCAGTCCATCGGGATTTGTCTTGTATTAAACGATACCTCAAATAACATTTTCAATGGCTCTACTAACATCTCCCCTCCTTCCTTTATGATTCTTGGGTGTATCCCATCCGGTCCCAGTGACTTACTTCTGTTCATTTTTTCTATAGCCCTTCTTATTCTAGCATGGGAAACTCTATTAGTTCTAGTGCCGGTGCCTGTTTGATGGGAATAATAGGCACTGCATCCTCCGACTCCACTGTTAGTACCCCCCCAAAGTATTTCCCCAGCACCTCTGCTTTCTCCTTATCAGTCTCCGCTCTACTCCCATCATTCAACCCCCCTACTAGCTCTGGGATCCCTACTCTTCTTGTTAACTTTTCCTGAATGTACTTCCAGAATATTTTTGGATTAACCTTCACATTTCTAGCTATCTCTCTCTCCCTCTCGTTCACCCCCCTCCTTGTTTCCTACCTTATTTTATTGTTTATTTGTCTGCGTTCCAGATCCACTTCCTTAGCCTCTATACTAGACCCCCTGTTCTTTTTTAACAATTTTAATCTTTCCCACAATCGTTTCTTTCTTCTAATCAATATCCAAAGCTTTCTTTTCATTGGCAATTCTGGGTTAGTTCTTTTCCTCAATTTTGTTTTAACCTTATATTCCCTTACTGGTACACTTTTGGATACAGCATTCTCCAGTTTGACTCTAATTTTCCTCCACATTCCTTCAGCGTCTTCACCGTTCAAGTATTCCCCCCAGTCAATGTCCAAACACTGTCTCAGCAGCTCATAATCTGCTCTATCATACATGTATATTTATTAGTGGCCCCTCCATCATTGACGAACATGCCTATTACATAAGGCATCCTCTTCAAACACTAAACCGCCGTAGTTTGAATCTACCGCGCAGAGCATTTAAAAACTGAGGAGCCTTCATCATGAGCGCACGCGACCTCACTCATGGCTTCAGTCATTATGAATTGGGTTCTCACTACGAAAAAACTTCGTAAAAAATAAAAACAAAAAGAAAATAAGAATAACTATCCAATAAGCTTTCCATCATATCGTGGATGTACTTGTGTGGATTTCTGACCAGACGCTGAATCAGGCGTCATTCCTCCTTCTTTGCTCTGCGCTCAGCCTGCCCGGACGTACCTTTCAGGCTCCGCTGGTTCCGCATTCGTTGCGTCCCTAGTGAGTTTTTTCTCATTTGTTTACTCTAGGATGTATCGAGTAAGGTTAGGATAGGCGTAGCAGGAGTGTCCTGGGCTGGTTGCCCGCAGTGCAGTGTATTTTGGGTCGTGTGTATGGGGCATCTATTTCGGATGTACCCTCGTGGTCCTGTTGTGGACACGTGAACTTTTCACAGTTGTGTTAGTTGGTGATGCAGGCGGCTTTCATTACGCGTTAATTATTGCTGCCTTTTATCCTTCTGATGAGGTAAGCTGTGTGTTTGCTGACGTTCCCAGCGTATTTTTCTTCACTTAGTGAAGTTTTTTCTGGGTCCGTGTCAGCCTTCCCGGGGTGGGAAGTTATCGCTACGGTGGTGTGTTGGCGGTGGTTCCTGTTGTGATATTCCAGTGTGTGTTTATATTTCAACTATTTTCATGCCGTCTACCTAGGCCTAGCCAGCCGCTCGTAGCTTTGCCACATGTCTAGTGTTATTATTTATTTTATAAATATGCCCTACTGTGTCATGTGTATCCGGGTTTTAGTTGTGTATTGGCTAATTCCTCGGACTATAATTGTTTCCTGGTTTAGTTGTGTATTGGCTAATTCCACGGATTATGTTGTGACCTTGGTTAGTCGTGCGTGTCTCTCCTCGTGTCGTATTGTTCAGATGGTGTCTGTTCAGGGTGGGGTTTGCCTTCCGGCGGGTTTTTTCTCGGTTTCACCATGAAAAATCCTGACCGATGAGCAGTGTTGGGCCACACGTGGTTTTTAACTCTGGCTGGTTCCCCGGCGTGGGAAGGTGTCTGTGGCTCTCCAGGACTGCGTCTCTGTGGGTGCCTGGTTTCAGGCCTCCTTTAAATTCCCGGCGGGATGGCTGTACCCATCCTTATATATATATATAGATATATATAAAAAACGACGTTCTTGAGAACACTCGTTTTTATAGGTTTTTTCTACCTGGTTTACGACAACCACATGGAAAACCTAGCTGTTGTTTAGGCGTTCCTCCCCGGCGATCTTTTACAAAGAAGTGGGGTCAGGAACTTGTGGGGTTAACTTTTCGGCTTCTCACCCGGCGGGTGCACCTGAGCAGGGTGGGATAAACGACTTAGGTCTCATATAGTTAACCAATCCATTTTAGTGATACTCTGTGTATCGCTGCCTTTACTCTTACGGCAATTGAAGGTTCAGTGAGGTTTAACCAAATCGATTCCCACACCCGGCGGGTGCCCCTAAGTGGAGGAACTAAGGAATTTATAAACAAATTCAATTTCGATTAACCTTAATTGGGTGATACTTTCAGTATCGCCGCCTTCTATTTTTACGACGATCGTTTGTGACAATTCGTTAAAAAATCAGATCTCGTATAATTCCTGCCCTGGGCTATTCTACTAAAATATTTCAAGGGCCGGCGTCTTTATGAGGGGGGCTTTGTTACAAAATTGAATCTTGAGACAGTCACCACCTCCTACAGACTATAAGTGCCATACTGGACCATTATATCAGAGGGTATTCTTCATGTTCTTTAGCTAAAAAGATTTGTTTAGCCTCTTTACACCCCGCCGCGTAGCGAGATGTGTTAGCTGTGTCTTTGCATCCCGTTACCCGGCGGGTTATTAACACTTGTATGCGAACACTTGGGTTAACCTTATGAGCATTAATTCCTGGAAATTTTTCTTTATTTTTCCAGAGCTAAGCTCCGGCGGACCAATACAGACCCGGCGGTAGTTTCCTCACACCAGTCTCTGTCATGGCTACTGTGGCCCCAGTTTTTTGCCCTGTGCATTACCCCTACTTGCGCGGGTATCCCAATTTTTGCGCATACCCTTTGCATAAGGTGTGTTAGATGTCTAGACCGTTCAAGGGGTCTCTGGGTTACACTTAATTGTTCCTTTTGCTCCCAATTAGCCAATAAAGTCCTGTGTGACAATGACAAGACCGCGGCGGTAGCGTTGAGAGAGGTCAGACAACAAATGTCGGCCTACACTACCATTGTCGCACATAAGTCACTTCAATGTGACAACGTCCCACTTTGGGATAAGTTGCTGTCAGAGCACCCTCCCCCTAAACGTACCTCTAGAGTAACGGGTTTTAAGCCAACAGAGACTAGCCAGGGTTCTGTATCGTCTGTGGATACGTCTAAACGCCCGAGAGAGAGCCTACTCCCCCGGCAGCCACCTCCTCGTCGCAGGCGAGATCGAGGTCAAGGTCACCTCTCAGACAGCAGTCTTCAAGTCGTGCCTCTTCCCCGGCTAGTAAGAAGTGTAAGACTGAAGCTTCCCCCAGTGGTCATGGTGGTGATTCTTCCAAATCTAGGTCTAGTTCGCGGTCACACCGTAGCCACAAATCCTCCAAAAAGGATTCCCATAGGAAGTCCTCTCGACATTCTCCTAAGTCTAGTGCATCTCATCGTACCTCTACACCTGAAAATGTTTCTGTTACAGCCTCAGAGTATAGTGAAGCGCCTGTCCCTAAACAAGATTTACCTATTGATATTTTAAGGTACGGCCTCTGATAACGTCAATCGATTTATCTAAGATTCCTAACCCTCCTACTCTGTCACCGGCAGGGAGCTCTAAGCCAGCTACGGCGGCATTCACTACGTCAAATGTCAGGGTCATTACGGATGTTAATCCACCCCCTCTAGACAAAGCGCCTCTTAGAAAGGTAGCTATGCCCCTGCTTTATGGGCCAGACGAGTCATGGGTTCTTTTGAACCCCTCTAAGCCAGAGCTTGCCCAGCCTACCTTGTCAGGGTACCACGTGAGTGGTTTATCCAGGGAAATAAGTCAAAGAAATTAAGGGCATTGGATGCCTTGGGTAATGTTTTGGACGTAAATATCAAGGCTATACCTAGTTATTATCATCAGGATTATTTTGTTTATGCATCTAAGCCTGCTTTACCCCCTGCCTCAGCTTCAAAACTTTTTTCAGACTGGTCTAAGCTGGATGGGTTTAATGATATTAAGGCTCTGTCGGCTCTTACTCCTGAACTAGATTTACAGACCGTCACAGACGAGACAGCTAATCCAGTGTTGAAGGTGGGACAGTTGGGACCAGGACCTTGGGTGGATTGGGAGGTAGAGGCTCAAAACTTTGCAACCACTTTCACTTCTAAATCTTCCCACCAGATCCCTCAGGATACACATTCATGGTTCTCCATGCCGGTAGGTTCTGCCGGCGGAGTTCCGTCAGCTTTATTTTCTTTTCTAGCTGCCCCTAAGATTAATCTTTGTGAACTAAAGAACCCATTCACTACCCCTACCCCTTCTCACCTAGACAGAGAATTTAGGCTAAGGGGAAAAGCTTTCCGCCTGGTTTTCACAGTACATAGTTTCTCAACAGGTGGCTAAGTCTTTACTCAGGTCTACTCAGGCAATCGCAGACGCGGATGCTCGAAGATCAGTTGAGTTATCCCGGCGTCTGATTCTTCAGTCGTCGATTCAATCCTTAGGTGACATACGCACAGCCTTACTTGAGGCGGTGCGAGCACGACAGGATCTTAGGATGTCATTAGTTCGCAAGCTGCCTGATCGCATTGCTAACCAGGTGGTAATGTCCCCAGTACTTACTCCTTCTTTAATGTCCCCTGATGTATGGCGAACAGTGTTTAACATGGCACAGGCCGTGAAGCACAGTCCCGCACAGGCTAAGAAACCTGCATTTAACTTCCCCAAACCTAAGCCTCCTACTAAAGCTCAGCCAGGGGGTTCTAAGCCGTTTCTTCCGCCTAAGTCCTCCCAATCCCCCCTGGGTCAGTTCAGGCATAGACAGAGAGGGTTTTCAGGACAGAGCAGACGCGGCCAGTATAAGCCGGGGCAGGGCCAGTCTTCGGCCCACACCAGCCAGCCGGCGAAGCGTCCAACACCACCAAACCCACCATCAAAAAACTAAAGTCTCTCTCACTCCCAGTGCCTGTCTTAAAGCCGGAGGAACCGAGGGAAGTACAGCCGGCGAACCCTTGTCTGCTAACAGGGTCGTTCCGAACGTGTCACCAAGCATGGCCGTTAAAAACCTGGGCACGGATGGTGGCACGCAAAGGCATCACTTGGCAGTGGCTCCGGCGACCTCGCTTACGTCAGCCGACAACGGCAAATTGTGTTTCATTAGAGGTGGAGTCGCTGGTCCAGGAGATGATTGCCAAGAATGTCATCATCCCGGTCCCTCCAGATTACCCTGTATTCACATCAAAACTGTTTTTGGTTCCCAAACGGGACAGTGTTCAGATGAGGCCGGTCGTAGACCTGTCTTATCTGAATCTTCACATTTACAACGAGTCTTTCAGAATGTTAACAGTTCATCAAATCAGGCTAACACTTCCGCCGGGAGGCTGGATGTGTTCCCTAGACCTGACAGACGCCTATTGGCACGTGTCGGTCAACAAAAGATTTCAAAGGTTTCTGGCCTTGAGGATCAGGCACCAAAATTTTGTTTTTCAGAGGATGCCGTTCGGTTTGAACCTAGCACCTCGACTATTCACGAAACTAGTCCGGCAAGCCCTGATGCCGTTGTTAAAACAGGGAATCAGAGTGTTGTGGTATCTAGACGACTGGCTGGTGGTGGCAGAGACACAACAATTATGCATAAAACATGTCAATATCATTTTAAATCATGTCAAAACTCTAGGCTTCAAGGTAAATCTGGTAAAGTCAAACCTTGTTCCCTCAAGAGTAATTCAGTGGATAGGGCTGGTCTGGGACACCGCCGCTCTCACTCTGAGTCAGAGTGTGGACAATCGCAACAGGTTTCGCAGGAAACTGTTCAGGTTTCTTCACAGTCTGACTACGACACGAAGAGTCTGGGAGTCTCTGGTCGGCTCTCTCAACTGGATTCAGCTAACTGTGAAGTTGGGCCGGTTGAAAGTAAAACGATTAATATTGGAAGGCAACAAATATTTCCCACTCTTACCGGCGGGAAAATTATGGCCCATACCAAAATTAATCCACACCTTACTAGCGGTCTGGGCGAAGAGGGAAACATTGCACTCAATCATGTCATGGACCTCTCCTCCTCCAACGGTATGGGTAGACACGGATGCGTCAGGCACCATAGGGTGGGGATTTCAGTCAAATCAGGGGCACCAGGGTCAGGGACTTTGGTCCCACTTAGAAATCTCTCACATAAATGTGAAAGAGTTACTAGTCCCCTTGTATTTCCTTCAGGCTCACGGCCCGGCGTTACGGGGCAAGTCGGTGGCCTTCAGAATGGACAATCTGAATGCAGTTCACTGTATTCAGAAACAAGGGTCAACGAGGTCAAGGAAGTTGCTACTCGTGTCGGAAGAGATTTTTGTTCTAGCCAGCAGTCTAGATATTTATCTTCACGCATCTTATCTCCCAGGCATAGCGAACGTCTGGGCAGACGCTCTGTCCCGGAGACAGAGCACGACAGTAGAATGGGAGCTCAAGCAACCCATTTTCGACCTAATGATTGCGGAGCTCTCCCATCCACAAGTGGATCTTTTTGCGTCCGAGGAGACTCACAAGCTCCCTCTATACCTCACCCGCCGGGCGATAACGCCGGCAGGGGGGCCAGACGCCCTAGTGACAGACTGGAACAGATGGAGCTCCATCTATCTGTTTTCCGCCGCCAGATGCGTCACTAATGTGCCACGTAGTGAACAAACTACGAGTTTATCGAGGCTTAGTCTCGCTAATCGCGCCCCTGTGGCCGGCGCAGGTATGGTACCAGCAATTAATAATGTGGTGCCCGGACCCGGTATCGCTCCCGGTCGGGTACTTCCACTTAGACACGATTGGCAACCTAGCGACCTCGCTGACTTTTGCATTATGGACATTCAGGAGGCCAAGTGGCTAGCACCATACGGTAGGGATGTGACCAATAAATTGCTCAATCAATATACTCAGTCTACTAAGCGACAATATCAATCTCATTGGAAAGCTTTTACTTCTTGGATTGTTAGAACGGAACAAACTGTACCCTCAGTGGCATTGGTTTTTAATTACTTGAACTATCTGTTTGAGCAGAAACGTTTATCTGTGGTTACTTTGAAGAATCACTTAACTGCGATTAGAGTGCCCTTTTTCGACCTTACAGGTCTATCCATACCGGTGGCGGAGGAAACAGGATTTATGAGAGCGTGTTTTAAACTCCGCCCACCTCCCCGTCAGCTCATGCCTACTTGGTCTCTGGACAAAGCTTTGTCTTTACTTCATTCTCGTCTGTATCAAAATACTGCAGACTTTGCTTTAATCTTAAAGAAGGCAGTTTTCCTTTTGGCTTTGGCCACCGGAAACAGAGTGTCTGAGCTGGCGGCGATGAGCAACACACCTAATTGTCTTAGGTTTGGTAGACTTAATGATTCAATTTCCATTGCACCCTCCCCGGCGTTTATAGCCAAGAATGAGCATAGTGCACACGTGTTTTCTGAGTTCACGGTGCCGGCGTTAAGAAGGGGAAAGGTGCATCATAATTTATGTCCAGTGCAAGCTCTAACCAAATATTTGAGAATAGCTCCTCATAACCCCCAAGGTGCTTTATGGGTAGCGAGTACGGGTAAACGCTTACTTAAACGGCGATTAGCCTCTCTTCTGGTAGAAGTCATTAAAGAGAGTAATCCCGGCGTTGTGGGTAGGGCCCACGATTTACGCAAGTGGGCGGCCTCTTTACGTTTCCTGAAAAACTTTTCAGTTGAAGATATTGCGTCCACACAGTTGTGGGCGTCTAATCATACGTTTCTCTCTAGATACTTGTCAGTTGCTCTAGACAAACCTTCCTTACCATGTATAGCTTTAAGGCAGAGGGTCTAGGTGGCCCTGCAGTCACTTATGTTTATTTTCACGGAAGGGGGGGGGGTGCAGTCAGTTGACATAGGACACCCTAGACCCCGCCGGAGTATGAGAGCTGTGATACAATTTAAGGTTAAAATGTGATATGAAAATTTCTCTGCGAGAATTTGTGCTAGTACAAGGTTTAGTACAAAACAACGGTGTTGTTATAGTAGTTTTAGCTGCGAAAGCGGTGTAATATTAGTTCAATGGAGTTCATTGGCAATTGATCTCCACATGTATTTTGGGGTTTATGATGTGCACATATAAACTTATAACTTATTATTTTTGTCACCACTCGTTGAGTGGGGTGCCTTTTGTAACTACAGATCTGTGTTCAGAATCTTCAGGGTTACCCATTTTTGTCGGGCAGGCTTCTTTGAAGCACGCACCTGCCTGAACCCCTTTTTCTTGTATATTTCCGGCCTACGCCGTATTAAATACATTTTTCAAAAAGTAAGAATACTATGTGGTTGTTTTTATTATCTACTTTTCTAGAGTTATGATATGATTACGAATGTCCCCCTCCAGTCTTAGATATCAGGCATGTTCGTCAATGATGGAGGGGCCACTAATAAATTATAGGTTTGACTCCTGTAAGGAGATAAAGAAAACCTAATATTTAGTAGTGGCCCCGTAATCATTGACGACTGGGGCCCTCCCGACCGTCCCCTTCCCATTCGTTGATGTATTAAGGATTTTGGTTTACTTGATATGTCAGTGAAGGAGGAATGACGCCTGATTCAGCGTCTGGTCAGAAATCCACACAAGTACATCCACGATATGATGGAAAGCTTATTGGATAGTTATTCTTATTTTCTTTTTGTTTTTATTTTTTACGAAGTTTTTTCGTAGTGAGAACCCAATTCATAATGACTGAAGCCATGAGTGAGGTCGCGTGCGCTCATGATGAAGGCTCCTCAGTTTTTAAATGCTCTGCGCGGTAGATTCAAACTACGGCGGTTTAGTGTTTGAAGAGGATGCCTTATGTAATAGGCATGTTCGTCAATGATTACGGGGCCACTACTAAATATTAGGTTTTCTTTATCTCCTTACAGGAGTCAAACCTATAATATTTCTATTGCTTCTATTATCCCTCTCTGATTTAATGTTACAACTAAAGCTTATACAGGCATGGTCACTACGACCTATAGGGCTATCCACATTAACATGTTCCACTATATCCTCTTCATTGCTAAAAATCAAATAAAGTACACTCCCCTGCGTCCCATCTCTATATCTTGTCATCTCTACAATATGTTGCGTTAAAAAACAATCTCTCACTTTCTCTATAAACTTATTTTCCAGGCTACCCTGTCCCGCTGGAGTAGTACAATTTGCCCAGTTGATCCTTGGCAAATTGAAATCTCCAATCAAAATTTTATATTTGTTCTCTCTATTATCTATCTCCTCCATTGCTTTCAGTAGGTTATCATCCTCTCCCCTGCTATTATTTGGGCTTCTATATATAGAGGCAATTAGAATTGATTCTCTTACACATTTTACTTCAATACACAAATACTCACAATACTGCTGTCTCATATCCACCTCATTAACCTTGAGCTCTTTTCTTACATAAATAAACAGTCCTCTTCCAACCTCTGCTCTAATAGCATTTCTCTAATATAACTCAAAACCCTCCAAACTATATTCCACCAGTTCCCTTTCAATTCTAGCATTTTTTGGTCTTACTTCCTGTAGGGCTATGACATCAGGTTTTTTCCTCTTCATCCTGCAACCTACATATCAGTTCTCTTTTCTTGTCCTGGGTAAACACATCCACATTACTAAACATAATCCTTAATCCATCTACCATTCCTTCAGCAATTACACCATCCCGCTCCTCCAGTCCGTACCCTACTCCCCCGTTAGCACTACTGGGTCTGCCTCTTTGTCTCCTGTCTCTCCCTGTGACACCTCCACCCCGTTCTCCTCCTCCGTCACAACTCCCATCACATTCTCTCCCCTCCCTGATCTCCCCCTCCCTTCTACTCTTATAAACCACTTCCTCACTTTTCCGTCCCTCACTCTCCAGTAAAAATTTCTCTTATCCTCCTCATCCAACTTTCCATTATTTTCATCAGCCTTTTCTTGTAATTCCTTAATTTTTTTCCTTTGTTCTATACTCAAATCCTTCTTTAGTCTTATGTGTTTCAGTTTATCATTTGTATTTAGCCTCCAACTAAAATTTGTCACAGTCTCTGCCACTACCCTAGTTTTAAACTGTACCCTTATAGGTCTCATCTCTCCCCTTTTATATCTACCTATCCTACTGACCTCCTCCACCTGCTCTTCCCATCCATATTCGTCCTCATCCACACCTTTCAAGACCTCCTTCACTGTCTCCATATCCCTCACTTTTCTCACTCCATTATCATTCATATGAGTCTCTATATCTCCATACAAGATTACACCCCTATCCCTGTCCATGGCCTCCCTCATGACACTCTCCTTGTTCTTCATGACCCCTACAACTGCACTCTCAAACTTTTTTTGGTCATATTCATTTCTTCTTTTTGCTCTTTCATAATATCCTCCAAATCCTTGACTTTTTGTTTACCTACCACCGTCCATGCAGTCGACTCCTTTACTTCCGTGAAACGTCCTTCGTATTCCTTCAGCTGCTCCTTCAATGCCATATTCTCTGCTCCCAGTTCATCTACCCTTTTCAATACCATCTCTAGGCTCTCATTAACTGCCAAAATAGGCCTGCATTCACTTCCTTCGCTAGGCCTATTCCCTTCCCCACCTGTCACACCACACATTACACACAGTGCCTTAACTTTCTCACCAATCGTTCATATACTTCCTCACTCCATCCTTCCACCTCTCTTTCGGTCTACCTCTCCCTCTCTGTCCCTCCACCTCGCTCTCGTACACCCTCTTAGTCATTCTCTCGCTTTCCATACGTTCCATATGGCCGAACCATCTCAAGTTATTCCTTTTCACACTTTCCAGCACATCTACCTCCACACCACACCTCCTTCTTACTTCCTCATTAGTCTGTCTATCCCTCCATGTATCTCCGCACGCACTTCTTAAGTACAGTAAAAGTCCTGTAATCCGAATAGCAGGGGACCGGGCCTCGTTCCGATTACCGGATTTTTCGGATTATTGGAATTTACCCCTATGAACCTGTGTATTAATGGCCTGATGAAAACCTGAACACAATATAGGCTATACATATGCACAATATAATGCTATACATCCAATATGAAACATAATGGTAAACATTTAAAGTGATTTCATTAACATATGATATGTGAGTGTACCATTATGTGTTACCTGGGTGTTTTTTTGGGTAGCCTAATGCCTCAAAAAGGGGACTTCGGGACTTTTTGAAATTCGGACTATCGGGTGAATTCGGATTTGGCCTAATTTACAAAAATTCGGACTATTGGGAGATTCCAATTATCGGTCGTCGGATTATCGGACTTTTACTATAATTCATTTCCACTGCTCTCACTCTTGGTCTGAGTCTCTCAACCAACGCCCATGCTTCACTTCCGTAAGTCAGTGTCGGGATTACCACACTGTCATGCAAGGACTTCTTCACTTCCATACTGACCACCCTATTTCTTGTTACTGCTTTCAGCGTTCCTACAACCCTCTTCCCCTGTTGTACCCTCTCCCGCACTTCTTCATCCATAGTCCCATCTTTACTCAACACACTGCCCAGATACTTAAAAGAGTTGACGATCTCCATAGCCTGACCGTTCAGTTCACCTCACACTCTGTGACTTCACCCCTTTCGAAGACCATAACCTTGCTCTTCCCCGCATTTACCTTCAAATTCCGTTTATCGCACACTGTTCCAAACTCATTTACCAGACCCTGCAACTCCCATTCATTATCACTCATCAGAACTTTATCATCCGCAAACAGCAGTATAGGTAGCTTCCACTCAATTCCCTCCCTTTTCAGCGATACACCAACATCCACTGCTCTTGATAGTATTTCTTTCATGACTCCATCCATATATACATGCCTCATGTTAAGTCCGGACCGTAAAGCAACGGCATAGGGCCTTTCTTGATGGGAGTTTTCTCCAAAGGAGGAGGAATTACTTCAGTTATTTCTCTAACATTAGTTGTTGTCAACGTCGACGTTGACGGAGTATTACTAGAACAAGTAAGAGGGGAGGGCAAGTTAGTTTTAGTGGCCACCCTGGCTGATTCTAACGGTCGTACAACTGACATGGTCGGCGGAGCATCCGGTATCCTCGTTTCCCTCTGAAAAGAATGCATCATATCCTTTATCATATCTTGCAGATCTTCCCTAGTCATATACTCTTTATTGGAATCTCTAGAGGCTACTGAATTTACTTCAGAAAGACCTGACGATTGTAATGGTTGGGCAGACAGTACATATTCCACTTCATCCTGCACACCGTCAATAAAATCCATTTCTTCTACTTGTTCATTCTGTACCGCGGGTAGTAAATGTTGTTTAAAAGCCTCTCAACTCAAGTTTGGGATTGAGGATGGCACAGGTTCGGGATGTTGCCGCACACTATTAACCCTCGGTTCCCGGTTGGGCTCTGAGGAGCCCATAACAAGCTAGGGCCCGGCACCCGGATGGGCTCATCAGCACCATAAGCTTGAAAGCCTATTAAGCTTATTTTGAAAGCCGTGCATCCGACGCATGTAAACACAGCCGGTCGGAACGACGCGCACCTTCGAAAACAAGAAGGAGAAGTCCGACTTTTGTTGTTATTGTTTTGGAGAACAAGAACAAGTCTTTGTTATTATCTGATATTGCTAACATCGCATCGAAACTCTTTCCACGGAAATCGTCATCACAACTGAACCAGTTGACCTAGAAAGCTTTACTCAACGCCAGTCTACAGATACGAAACAGGGCTACATTTTGAGATGTGTGTGAATTCTCTAGCAGTTAAAATAACAAAGATGGGGCTAGCCTATTACAACGTTTTCCGGCCAGATCCAGGGCTACCAGGGTTTCAGGGCTATCCTATAGAAGGTGAAACCGGTCTGTGAGGGTTAATGTCTGAGGCCTCAGAGGCACCTGATAGAAGGCTCACACTTTCACTTTCCCTAACACCCGCCGGGTATCCTCGGTACTCATTCACTGGTACCGGTTCGGGGTGTCGCCAAACACTATTATACTCCGAGGCTTCCGAGGCAATTGAGCGATGGCTAGAACTTTAACATTCTACTGCACCAGCCGGGTATCCTCGATACTTATCCGCTAAGACCTTTGACGGAACCCGAACCTGAGCATGACTATGTTGAATATCCACACGTGGTATAGCGAAGTCTGGCCTAAGTGAATGAGACAGTGTTAATTTCACTAACACTATCCCTGGGAGACGTTTTTGCTACCTCCGTTCCCACCTCCGAACTGCCAGATTGGATGTGAGGCTTGGCAGAGGTAGGGACGGACGGAGGAGGACGAGGACCCGGCGATTTCCGTTGCCTCGAGCTCGAAGACTCCTTATGGGATTTCTGTTTATGATCCAAACTCTTCCCGCCTGAAGAAGACGTGACAGATGCAGCCGCTTCAGGTGTAGTCCTTCGTTTCTTGGTGGCCTGAGGCCGCGACGGACCCGATGACCGTGAGGACTGCTTCAATGGCGATCTTGACCTGATCCTTTCCTCGTGGGAAGAATCTGACCATGCCCTCTTGGGCCGGCCGGGGGGGGGGGGGGGGTTGCCTTCGTATTACCCGAATCATCACTACTACTAATTATTCACTACTACTAATTATTTCCTTCGAAAGAACTTAGCTTTAGGTTTAGATTTACTAATGGACCGGGATAATTTAGAGTTTAGCGCTGGTGACTTTACGATAAAAAATTCCCATAGCGCCTCATCGTCACATTGAAGAGCTTTATGTGCGATGTCCTTTCTGTAAGCAGTAAAAGTCGCTTTTATTTCAGTTTTTGGCCACCTGACATGATGGTTCACGGTGTTTTAATAAGCCACTCCTTAATTCCGAACAAACCCCGCACTTTTTGGATAGCCAAATTCCCCTGGATCGGTCCAAACACCCGACACACTTTACGCAAAGTTGATGGTTAAACACTGGGATTTTCATACATGGATTTTCATACATGTCGGAGTTAAACACAAGATTACGAAAGGCATGATGTCAAAATTACGACCCCACCGGCCCCCCCCCCCCAAAAAAAAATGTCCAAGGTGATTTTTTTTTTTTTTTCCATTTCTCATCCTTGTCTTCCATTTTAGCAAAAAAAAAAAGAAGTGATAATGGCTTGGGACTGGGGTGAACAAAATATTATAACTAGCCGGGGCTCAACGGGTTAAGGCTGGTGTGGTGCAATTTAGTTAGGTGCAAGTGCTTCAGGGGGACTTTATTGAGTTTTGGACACTGTTAGCATTATACCAACATCAGCCACAGTGATATCATGATGGGGCATTGTTGTGGCAAGACTTTGTTGTACTGTGCTGCAGTAAAGACTGTAGCCACCGTGTTATGATTGCTGTGCACTGTGTGAAGTACTGTGATTGTACCATGGAAGCAGGGGCGTTTCTAGCTATATGCGAACTATGCGGTTGCATAGGGCTCCCGAAGCCACCAGGGGGCCCCTAAGGCAAGCTATTATTGTTAATTATTGTATTTTGTTTTAGAAATTAAGGATAATTTTTGTTTAATTAAAAATTATTGGAAGTGCCATAAAGTGAGTAATGTATGTAGGCTAATGTATTTATAAAAGAAACTACCGAAACTGTACTCGTTTCTCCATTAGAAATGCAGAATCTCCTGAAATTACCTCCACATATCTGGCAACAATAGTAGACGTGTCAGAAATAATGCCCATGCGGGTGATGCGGCCCTGAGTCAGTGAGGACTGAGGCGTGGAAGAAATAAAAAAAAATACAAATAAAAAAAATAAACGTTCACAGAGCAAAGGTAACTCATTCATGGTGTGGATTTAAGGTGTAGCGTATTTAATGATATTTTATAAAGAGTGTATTTCACCTGCCTCAACCAAGTAAACCATGTGAGCAAGCTCCTGCAGTCTGCCACAATGCAGCTTGATGTGGCAGTTGACCTCCTCATGAAGGCAAAAACCTCACTGACAAGTGACTAGATACAGAGATACTGGCTTTGCTGCAGCTCAGGCCTCTGCAAAAGATATATATGATGCCATGAATGTGGAGGCTGTGCTTAATGAGAAGAGGCTTATAGAAGCACAAGGAAACAGTTTGCCTATGAAGCCCCAGACGAGCCTATCAGAGATGCCATGAAGAGGTTAGAAATAGCAATGTGGTTGTGGACACCACCATTGAGTCATTAAAGGAAAGGTTTGAAACCCTGGGTGAAGAGAGAGCCAGATTTGGAGTGCTGCTTAACATAAACAAATTGGATGGTGAGGCATTGTCCAACCAGTGCGACGAGCTTTGCAACACATTAAGCACTGAGGATGAAATAGACATTGATGGAAAGGAACTGGCTCTTGAAATATCAGCAACTTGCCAAGCCTGCCTTCGGATAACATGACTGCACTGGAGCTTCTTTCCTACATCCACAACAATCAGCAGAAGGAACTGTACCCCAATATATGGATTGCTCTGCGAATTTCCTGCACTCTACCTGTGACCGTGGCCTAAGCAGAGAGGAGCTTTTCAAAGCTAAAGCTCATTAAGACCTACCTGCGGTCATCCATGGGACAGGATCGCCTCAGTGGACTTGCCATAATCAGCATCAATCAAGAGATTGGCAAGCAGCTATCATACAACGATATAATCGACGACTTTGCTTCTAAAAAAGTCAGAAAGCAGAAGTTTTGAAGATGATGAAGACATGAGACATGCAGATCTCTGTTACTGAGGGGATACCAGCCTCCACCTGCTTACAAAAAAGAACCCAGACCCAAAATGGTCACGAAGGGGGCTTAGTGTTACATGTATTATGTATATAGTTCCACATTAACTGCAGTATACATATTAATTATTGGTTTGTTATGTGTTTAATTAACATTTCCTAACATTTAAAATTTAAATTTTAAGTAAAATGCGGCATCTGTCTCATTTATGTGCATTTAAGAAACCCCCTACCATAGTTTCACAAAATAGGGGCCCCCAAACAACAATTCGCATAGGGCCCCCAAAAGGCTAGAAACGCCACTGCATGGAAGCCACATTCACTGTGGACGGTTGCGGTCTTTAACCCCTCCCGCCTGGGCAGCATTTTAAAATGACACCGCGGCAGATGGGCAGGAGCCCGGGTGTCATTTTAAAATCCGTAAGCTTGAAAGCATATTAAGCTTGGTTTGAAAGCCGTGCGTCGAACCGTATGTAAACAAAGCTGGTCGGAGCGACGCACACCTTCGAAAACAAGGAGAAGTCTGACTTGTTGTTATTGTTTTGTAGAACAAGATTAGTGTTTGTTATTGTCTGATATTACTAAAATCGCGACAAAATGCGCTCCACGGAAATCGTCATCACAACTGAACCAGTTGACCTATAGAGCTCTACTCAACGCCAGTCTGCAGATACGAAACAGGGCTACGTTTTTAGATGTGTGTGAATTCTCTAGTAGTTAAAATAACAAAGATATAAGCCTAGTTTTAGGATGTGTGTGAATTCTCTAGCAGTTAAAATAACAAAGATAGGGCTAGGCCTATTATGAAGTTTTTCGGCCAGCTCGCCCGGATCTGAATGCTGTCCTTAGGAAGGCGAGCCCGGGCAAGAAGGGTTAAACCCGTATGTATGTATGTAAGTGCGTGAGGAGTTACATGGAGGGATAGACAGACAAATGAGGAAATAAGAGGGAGGTGTGGTATGGAGGTAGATGTGCTGGAAAGTGTGAAAAGGAACACCTTGAGATGGTTCGGCCATATGGAACGTATGGGAAGCGAGAGAATGACTAAGAAGGTGTACGAGAGCGAGGATATATATATATATATATATATATATATATATATATATATATATATATATATATATATATATATATATATATATATACAGTATATATATATATATATACTGTATATATATATATACACATACATACATACATACATACATACATACATATACAATGATACATACATAATATTTTAAGACTGAGTGCTCCACACATACGTGCAGTTTCAGTCTCTTGTCCTAATGGCGGCGTTCCAGGCAACCCTGTTAACCCTCAGAATCCGGGAGGCCTCATATGAGGCAAAACAAAATATTGGCAGGAATCCGGGAGGCCTCATATGTGGCAAAATGCACGGGTAAAAATCGCCGCTAAAATCGTCATAACACGGCAACCATGGGTCGTATCGATGTCATCTCAATGGCATTTTACAGACAACAAAAAGTTCTACAATTTGCAATAAAATTAACTGCTCTAGGTGGTCTCAATCAGTAGTTACTGAATTATGAAATTTGCCTGTAAATAAAGGGCCCCGGACACAGCGATCGGGATCATATGAGGCCCCCCGGAATTCGTGGGTTAAGGGCTGCTTCACTATTCAAGTTTTTGGATTTGAGATCGGCACGTATAGTCCGATCCCAGGTCTACCTCGGTCCACCCCTTGGTGCAGCTCCCTCCACAATCACAGACCTGCATTTTTTCACCAAATTTTGTTCATCCATTCTCTCCACATGTCCATACCATCCCAGTCTACTTGTAGGCTATGCATCACCTCGCTAATACTCTTTATACCTAAACGTCTCCGCAGCTCAACATTTGTTATTCTATCCTGTAGCCTGGCCCCACACATCCATCTCACCATTCTCATCTCACTACGTTCCATTCTGTTGACATCCTCTACTTTAACCCTTCCCACCCGGGCTCGCCTTCCTAATGACAGCATTGAGATCTGGGCAATCTGGCCGAAAAATGTCTTTAATAGGCTACCCGTATCTTTGTTATTTTAACTGGTAGAGAATCCCCACGCATCTCTAAACGTAGGTGTGTTTCGTATCTGTAGACTGGCATTGAGTAGAGCTCTCTAGGTCAACTGGTTCAGTTGTGATGACGATTTCCGTGGAGAGAGTTTCGATGTAATGTTAGCAATATCAGATACTTTTCAACACTAAATCTGGCCTAGCAGACAACAGAATAACAAACTCCGACTCTTCTTGTTTTTGGAGGTGCGTTGACGCAAAGACAGGCTTTGTTTACATACGTCGGACGCACAGCTTTCAAAACACGCTTAACCCAGCAAGTGCGGCAAGACTTATATAAGGCCTACCGGTGGGCTGCGGGAAGCCTTATATAATCCAAGGCCTAAAAAAAAAAACATTTTAATCAGCCCAGTATTAATTTTTTTTTTTTTTTTTTTGCCCCTTGGCCATGCCAAATATCACTCCTCCACATCCCTCCCTTCCACCCCCCCCCCCCCCCCCCCTTCAGTTATCACCTATTCTCCCTGTTATTCCCTTATTCTTAGGTATATATTCGTGCTAACATTAGCGAGTTGCTAGCAGGGCGTGGTCATATGTGTTACCAAGCGTGGGAAAGAGCGAGAGAGAGACTACCACGCAACAGTGTCTCTCCACGGCTGGCTGGCTGGCAGGCTGCCTCATCCATAAGTTATGTAACTCCCGGCCTCTATCGCCGATTTTGACCATCCAAACGCTGTTTCCACTTGTGTTATTGCTGTAACAGGTTAATACCTTTATAATCAATGTAAAATAGGGGCATATGGATAAGTATTAATGATATTTATGGTACGATGACGATATGAGTTTAGGAAACAGTCTAAATACCTCCGCACAGGGAGGGGTGGCCAAGACCCCACCTACGCAGCGGAGAGGTTAATAGGCTTTCAAGCTTACGTATTTTAAAATGACACCCGGGCTCCTGCCCATCTGACGCGGTGTCATTTTAAAATTCTGCCCGGGCGGGAAGGGTTAACGGCCCATGTTTATGAGTCATACGTCATTGCACTTCTAACACGTGAGGCATACACCTTTCCCTTCAGGGGGAGAGTCATTCTTTTCATGGTCAGGATTGGCATATATATACTGTATATATATATATATATACAGTACTGTACAGTATATATACATACAGTATATATATATATATACTGTATATATATATAGGAGGGTGGAATGGTGAGGAGGGTGGAGAGGTTGCAGGAGGAAGAAGTCAGGGAGGAGTACAGGAGAGCAGTGGAAAGACGACTAGGTGGGTTCGACCTGGAAGTTGTGGAGGAAGTGGAGGAGATGAGCAAGGTGTTTAAGGATGAGATCTGTGCAGCATGTGAGGTGTGTGGAGTGAGGAGAAGAGGGAGGGGAGCAGGGTTGTTGATTTTTGTTTTTTCTTTTTTTTTAAATAAAAAAAATAAAAAAATCAGATTTATTTGATTTTTTTTATTTATTTGATTTATTTGATTTATTTGATTTATTTGATTTATTTGAATTAAATCAAATTGATTTAATCAATATCAACTCTGGAGGGGAGTGAAAGGTACAGCATGGTAGACAGAAGAGGTAAGAATAGCTGTGGAAGAAAAGAAGAAAGCATAATTAGAGAGTGGTTGGGTAGTAGAGGGAATGA
Organism: Paralithodes platypus; assembly: GCA_032716605.1. Classification (NCBI taxonomy): domain Eukaryota; kingdom Metazoa; phylum Arthropoda; class Malacostraca; order Decapoda; family Lithodidae; genus Paralithodes; species Paralithodes platypus. Next base: position 50,176 of record CM064568.1, read on the forward strand.
AGATTCCGAGAGACAGAAACGAGCGAGGTACGTGGAGAGTAAGAGGGTGGTGAAGAGAGTAGTGAAGGAAAGTAAGAGAAGAGTAGATGAGGAATTTGGAAGGAATCTGAGTGTAAAATGGAGGGAGAGTAAGAAACTGTTCTGGAAAGAAGTCAAGAAAGTTAGGGAAGGTAACAAGGGAAACAGTAAGGGTGTGAAAGATAAGAATGGGAGAATGGTATACGAGAAGCAAGAGAGAGTCGAAAGATGGAGGGAGTACTTCAGTGAGTTGCTAAATGTAAGGAATGAAGAGCCAGCAAACATAGCTGGATATGGTATGGGAGGGAGAAGAAGAGAAGTTGTGGAGGAGGAGGTGGGGATCAGGAGGTCAGAAGTGTGGGAAGCCATGAAAAGAGTGAAGTTGGGGAAAGCACCAGGAACAGATGGAGTGTGGGGAAATGTTGAGGTATGGTGGTGAGATAGTGATAGAATGGGTATGGAAAATGTGCAAACTAGCATGGGAGAAGGGGAGTGCACCCGATGACTGGAAGACTGGCATAATAGTCCCCCTATATAAGGGCAAAGGGGAAAGAGGAGTGTGTGGTAACCACTGAGGAATATGTCTTCTAAGCATAGTAGGGAAGGTATACAGTAGGGTAGTGATTGAGAGAGTGAGAGTGAGAACGGAGAAATGGATAGGCGACGAGCAGGGAGGTTTTAGGAAAGGAAGAGGATGTGTAGATCAGATTTTTACTCTGAATTGTGTTGTGGAGAAGTATCTGGAGAAGAAACAAAAGGTGTATGTTGCCTTTATGGACTTGGAGAAGGCCTATGACAGAGTGGATAGAGAAGGTTTGTGGAAAGTACTTAGAATATACGGAGTAGAGGGCAAGTTGCTGAAAGCAGTGAAGAGCATGTATGAGTGGATAAAAAACACCATCTGAGGAAGAGCACTTTATTGACAACGTTTCGCAGATAGCTTCATCAGGTCACTAACAAATGCTGGTACATAGGAGGCCTTAAATATCCGTCCAGACAGGTGGCGGGGGAGGAGAGGGAGGTGGGGGTTGAGGGGCCACCATTTCCTCGATGCTGTGGAGGAAATCCCGTCGGTTCCGGACACTGTAGGCTCTATTCATGGCTGCAGCAAATTGTTGGTGTAAAGGCTCCATGGCTTCCTCGGTGTAGGGACAGAGTGTTGAGTGGTACTTGAAAAGTAGACAGAATGGATAAAAAAACGCCATCTGAGGAAGAGCACTTTATTGACAACGTTTCGCAGATAGCTTCATCAGGTCACTAACAAATGCTGGTACATAGGAGGCCTTAAATATCCGTCCAGACAGGTGGCGGGGGAGGAGAGGGAGGTGGGGGTTGAGGGGCCACCATTTCCTCGATGCTGTGGAGGAAATCCCGTCGGTTCCGGACACTGTAGGCTCTATTCATGGCTGCAGCAAATTGTTGGTGTAAAGGCTCCATGGCTTCCTCGGTGTAGGGACAGAGTGTTGAGTGGTACTTGAAAAGTAGACAGAATGGATAAAAAACGCCATCTGAGGAAGAGCACTTTATTGACAACGTTTCGCAGATAGCTTCATCAGGTCACTAACAAATGCTGGTACATAGGAGGCCTTAAATATCCGTCCAGACAGGTGGCGGGGGAGGAGAGGGAGGTGGGGGTTGAGGGGCCACCATTTCCTCGATGCTGTGGAGGAAATCCCGTCGGTTCCGGACACTGTAGGCTCTATTCATGGCTGCAGCAAATTGTTGGTGTAAAGGCTCCATGGCTTCCTCGGTGTAGGGACAGAGTGTTGAGTGGTACTTGAAAAGTAGGCAGAATGGATAAAAAACACCATCTGAGGAAGAGCACTTTATTGACAACGTTTTGCAGATAGCTTCATCAGGTCACTAACAAATGCTGGTACATAGGAGGCCTTAAATATCCGTCCAGACAGATGGCGGGGGAGGAGAGGGAGGTGGGGGTTGAGGGGCCACCATTTCCTCGATGCTGTGGAGGAAATCCCGTCGGTTCCGGACACTGTAGGCTCTATTCATGGCTGCAGCAAATTGTTGGTGTAAAGGCTCCATGGCTTCCTCGGTGTAGGGACAGAGTGTTGTCCTGTCTGGACGGATATTTAAGGCCTCCTATGTACCAGCATTTGTTAGTGACCTGATCAAGCTATCTGCGAAACGTTGTCAATAAAGTGCTCTTCCTCAGATGGTGTTTTTTATCCATTCTGTCTACTTTTCAAGTACCACTCAACAGCATGTATGAGGGTGCAAAGGCGGCAGTACGTGTGGAGAGTGAGCAGAGCGAGTTCTTTGACCTGAATGTTGGTTTGAAACAGGGGTGTGTGATGTCCCCGTGGTTGTTTACTGTATATATGGATGGAGTCATGAAAGAAATACTATCAAGAGCAGTGGATGTTGGTGTATCGCTGAAAAGGGAGGGAATAGAGTGGAAGCTACCTATACTGCTGTTTGCAGATGATACAGTTCTGATGAGTGATAATGAATGGGAGTTGCAGGGTCTGGTAAATGAGTTTGGAACAGTGTGCGAAAAACGGAATTTGAAGGTAAATGCGGGGAAGAGCATGGTTATGGTCTTCGAAAGGGGTGAAGTCACAGAGTGTGAGGTGAAGCTGAACGGTCAGGCTATGGAGATCGTCAACTCTTTTAAGTATCTGGGCAGTGTGTTGAGTAAAGATGGGACTATGGATGAAGAAGTGCAGGAGAGGGTACAACAGGGGAAGAGGGTTGTAGGAACGCTAAAAGCAGTAACAAGAAATAGGGTGGTCAGTATGGAAGTGAAGAAGTCCTTGCATGACAGTGTGGTAATCCCGACACTGACTTACGGAAGCGAAGCATGGACGTTGGTTGAGAGACTCAGACCAAGAGTGAGAGCAGTGGAAATGAATTACTTAAGGAGTGCGTGCGGAGTTACATGGAGGGATAGACAGACTAATGAGGAAGTAAGAAGGTGTGGTGTGGAGGTAGATGTGCTGGAAAGTGTGAAAAGGAACAACTTGAGGTGGTTCGGCCATATGGAACGTATAGAAAGCGAGAGAATGACTAAGAGGGTGTATGAGAGCGAGGTGGAGGGACAGAGAGGGAGAGGTAGACCGAATGAGAGGTGGAAGGATGGAGTGAGGAAGTACATGAACGAAGGCGGTGCTGGTTGGGGGGAGGGGCGTCGACTGACTGGGGACAGGTGCATGGGGGCGGTTCGTTTGTGGGCACCCCTTCGGGGATCACGGCGTCAGGCAGTAGATAGATAGATATATACAGTATATATATATTTTTTTTTAATCTGTTAATTTATTTTTTAATTATATGGTTGTAGTCAGAAGTTGAATTAGTTGGCGCGCGTAGGCAATCGAGTCAGAGTGGTGGAGGGGAAGAGTAGAATTTTCATAATATCCCTTGTATCTCCCCTTATGAAGCAATATTATTGTGTAAAATGTGCATAGGTTTGAAGCACAAGGCACATGCTAAGAATTAGGACCTAGAAACTGGGTGTAAAGAATGTTTTTGTAAAGAATAAAGTAAAAAATTAGAGCAGGAGGGAAACACGTACGCCTCCTCTTCTCCTTGGAAAATGCCTTGTGGTGATGTTGCTGGCTCTGTCTCGTCTCACGTATATTTACATAGGATATACAGTAGGATATATTTGAGGTTGAGGGACGATCCCCGAGCGCTGCCACTGCCTCCACGGTGATAAGGGAGGGGGAGGTGGGAGTGAAAGCGTGGTATGTGTGTATGAGGTTTGAGCGTGTTGCGATGTTTGTATTGAAAGTTACTACTGTACTTAGTTCTAGTTGTCACGCAGATGTATCCTGCCTTTGCCGCGGATTTGGCACTCGTTTGAAAATCGTGCTTTCGTGTTGCCTATTGCAGTCCACCAGGAAAGCCTTCTGTGAGGCCTATCGTATTTTACGGGTTAAGTTAGGAATTACTATATGTTTATTTCCTATCAAACATAAGCCCCTAGCTTTACATATAATTCCAGAGATCGCAGCAACCAACAGCCAGACGTCCACCACCGAACCCTCCGCCTCTAAAGTCCCTCCAAAGCTTCTCTACCCTGGCCCGGCTCTCCTCCTGCCAGATGTAAACAACGACAGCTTTGGGGACCTCCTATTCTTTGGCCTCCTCTCCTCCGAGGCCCCGGCAGCAACCTGGGACCCCGAACACTCACCCTCGGAGATCTGGAATGTGGAGGGAGAGACGTCTGAGCTCTCTCCACCCACCAGTCATGTCACTAATCATCTGGTTCTTGTATGTGGACAGTCCGGCAGTGTTTTAGGGCTTCCTCTGGTACTCAAGCAATGTCAGAATATTAAATCTATTTCAATGGAGAGCCAACAGTTATCCTATTCTTGTCGGGACTCCTCAAATGAAGGTGAGCAATAACTATATGTTATAGTAAATACTGAATAATGTATAGCATATTGATAGTTTTACCAATACAAACTCATTCTGATTGAGCTAATGTTTTTTTTTAATTGATATTAGTATATAACACTTTGCTACTGTATAATTGATATTCATAGATATACAAATTTAAAAAAAATATATATAGCTAGAAATTACCACTTAGATTTTTAAGTATGGTATTGCTAAGTACAGTGAATGTTTTTGTTGTTTTGCTACATTACTACTTCACCCACCAATTATCTGATATACGCTATATTTGTTTTCTGTATTTGATATTGCAGAGAAGACTGGGAAAATTGCCTTAAAAGCTCTTCTACACCAAATAATGGGAGATGTTTCACTAACAGAACAAGATAACCCTATAACAACCCCTCTTCCTGAGCATCATATAAGAGATCATGAAGATCTTTGGAGTGATGGTGATGATGGTGGTGTGGAGGAGTGTGACGTGAAAGTGGAGGTTGAAGGTGTTTGTCCACGTTGTAAGTCCCAGATAAAATTGCTTGGCAGTGGCGGAGAGATCCTGTGGCAGCAACAATATCAACACAGTACCGTGGTGGCCTGGGCTCCTCTATTAGACCACGGACTCTGCCATGGAGCGATATTGAAACTGTGGGAATGGCGACACATAACCACCATGGAGAAGAAAGACAAGCCACCCTTGGCTAACCGTAGAACGACCAGAAGCAGCTTGACTAGCGACGAGGCAGATAGCACTGAAACCGAGGCAACTTATCTTGAAAATGAACGTAGTAATGAATATCACCTGGAGCCTTCTAATGATGGTAATATTTCATCTAAGTTGGATAGTAAAGGCGGGTCACCTTATAAAGGATTAATAACAAAAATCTCAAATAACGATTCTAGTAGTCCTAACGAAGGGGGAACAAACATTCCTTCACCAGATACTGTCCATCCCCCAACAACTTTAGAGAGTCCAAGAGCAAGGAGAGACTTTAACCACAATTCTGCTAAGTACACTTACGATCATTCCAAGCCACACCGCCACCACGGGAAGCAAGTACCTGGTACTTTTGAAGACCACTCGCCATCCCCAGAAGCCGTAAGTCCTTCTCTAGAAAGCTATCATCCAGAAGTACACGACTCCACTGAGGTAAAATTTGGTGAGATTCAAGAGGGACAAGAACCCGTAGAAGTTAGGTTCGGAGAAAGCCACGACAATTACCACCACACAAAGAAAGACGGTGGTACCGGTATGTCAACGCCTAGCTCCTTCCCCACTGGCACTAGACTGATGCACCAGAACGTCTTAGCCCCGCCTGGCTACCAGCTGCAACAGATACATGAACGCCTGGCCCTCCTCAGGACCAACAGCACCAGCTGGCATGAGGAAACACTGGCCAGCCTGGGTATAGGGATTACTCAACTTTGCAAGAATGATGTCTGCCTCCCCTCAATTAAGTCACATGCTACTTCAGGTGAGTTACTTTAAATGTTAATTTGCTGATGTTTATAATAATATAAAGCAGTCAGTCAAGTTTCTAGGGGGGGAAAATAAAAGAATGATTTGTGGTATTGTAAGAGCAAAGGATTAAAAAAAGATCTTGGGAGAGAAGGATAAGTTGTGCTTCTGTTATGTGTTTGTAGATCTGGAGAAAGACTTAGCTAGGAGAGGTAGTACCGGTACTGTGGTCACTGCAGACACTAAGAATGGAATGGTATGTAAATGTGGTTATGATAATCTATAATGGTTCAAGAACATGGTGAGTGTGTGTAATTTAGTGAAAAATGTGAAGAGTTCACAGAAAAGGTGGGGGTCCACTAAAGGTTGGCGCTTAGTTCTCTTCTCATTTAAAATGGTGATAGACGAATTTTTAGTAACTTAAGGACATGGCTGCCTTGGAAATTGTAAGCTGACTTTTTTGTTGTTGATTGCAGTCTGCAGATAGTATAGAGCATGTTGTAGAAAAACTTAAGAAGTGGAGGGAGGAGATTGAGGCCAGGGGGTTAAAAATTTCTATCTATCTATTGCCAGATGTCCTAATTCCCGAAGGGACCAATCAATTAACGGGGGCATACACCATGACAGCGCGTAGCCGCACTTCCCCTCCAAATCCACTCCTGGGGATCCCCCTGGGCGAGACTCCAGGCATCTACCCAATCCATATTAAGTATCCTATTGTAAGATAGGTCAACTTGCCTCAGCCATGAGTTCCTTGGTCTTCCCCTCAGGGTTGTCCTCTGTAGAGACCACCTGGTGAGCCGGGTTAGATTCAGGGGGGCGAACCAAATGACCATATAGCCGAAGTTGGCGTTCACAGACCATGCAATTAATATATCTTGTATCAGTTTCACAGAGTAGTAGTTGGTTTGAGATATAATCGTGCCAGCAATAGCCCATGATCCTACAAAGACATTTAGTACCAAAGGAGTTGATGATTCTCTTCAACTCACCGTTAAGTGTCCTATATATCTATCTATCTATTGCCTGACGCCGTGATTCCTGAATGGGTGGCCACGAACGAACCGCCCCCATGCACCTCTGTCCCCAGTCAGTCGACGCCCCTCCTCCCAACCAGCACCGCCTTCATTCATATACTTCCTCACTCCATCCTTCCACCTCTCCTTCGGTCTACCTCTCCCTCTCTGTCCTTCCACCTCGCTCTCGTACACCCTCTTAGTCATTCTCTCGCTTTCCATACGTTCCATATGGCCGAACCATCTCAAGTTGTTCCTTTTCACACTTTCTAGCACATCTACCTCCACACCACACCTCCTTCTTACTTCCTCATTCGTCTGTCTATCTCTCCATGTAACTCCGCACGCACTTCTCAAGTACCGGTAACTAATTTCCACCGCTCTCACTCATGGTCTGAGTCTCTTCCCAAACGTCCATGCTTCGCTTCCTTAAGTTAGTGTCGGGATTACCACACTGTCATGCAAGGACTTCTTCACTTCCATACTGACCACCCTATTTCTTGTTACTGCTTTCAACGTTCCTACAACCCTCTTCCCCTGTTGTACACTCTCCCGCACTTCCTCATCCACAGTCCCATCTTTACTCAACACACTGCCCAGATACTTAAAAGAGCTGACGATCTCCATAGCCTGACCGTTCAACTTCACCTCACACTCTGTGACTTCACCCCTTTCGAAGACCATAACCTTGCTCTTCCCCGCATTTACCTTCAAATTCTGTTTTTTGCACACTGTTCCAAACTCATTTACCAGACCCTGCAACTCCCATTCATTATCGCTCATCAGAACTGTATCATCCGCAAACAGCAGTATAGGCAGCTTCCACTCATTTCCGTCCCTTTTCAGCGATACACCAACATCCACTGCTCTTCCTAGTATTTCTTTCATGACTCCATCCATATATACAGTAAACAACCACGGGGACATCACACACCCCTGTTTCAACCTAACACTCAGGTCAAAGAACTCGCTCTGCTCATTCTCCACGCGTACTGCTGCCTTTGCACCCTCATACATGCTCTTCGCTGCTTTCAGCTACTTGCCATCTACTCCGTATATTCTAAGTACTTTCCACATGCCTTCTCTATCCACTCTGTCATAGGCCTTCTCCAAGTCCATAAAGGCAACATACACCTTTTGTTTCTTCTCCAGATACTTCTCCACAACACAATTCAGGGTAAAAATCTGATCTACACATCCTCTTCCCTTCCTAAAAACCTCCCTGCTCGTCGCCTCTCCATTTCTCCGTTCTCACTCTCACTCTCTCAATCACTACCGGTACCCTACTGTATACCTTCCCTACTACGCTTAGAAGACATATTCCTCGGTGGTTACCACACACTCCTCTTTCCCCTTTGCCCTTATATAGGGGTCCTATTATGCCAGTCTTCCAGTCATCGGGTGCATTCCCCTTCTCCAATGCTAGTTTTCACATTTTCCATACCCATTCGATCACTATCTCACCACCATACCTCAACATTTCCTCACACACTCCATCTGTTCCTGGTGCTTTCCCCAACTTCACTCTTTTCATGGCTTCCCACACTTCTGACCTCCTGATATCCACCTCCTGCTCCACTACTTCTCCTCCTCTCCCTCCCATACTATATCCAACTATGTTTGCTGGCTCTTCATTCCTTACATTTAGCAACTCATTGAAGTACTCCCTCCATCTTTCGACTCTCTTGCTTCTTGGCTAGCATTCTCCCATTCTTATCTTTCACACCCTTACTGTTTCCCTTGCTACCTTCCCTAACTTTCCTGACTTCTTTCCAGAAGTTTCTTACACTCCCTCCATTTTACACTCAGCTTCTTTCCAAATTCCTCATCTACTCTTCTCTTACTTTCCTTCACTACTCTCTTCACTACTCTCTTTCTTTCCATGTAACTCGCTCGTTTAGGACGTGAGACTGTAACCACAGCTTCTGTGGACAAACAGTCTTTAAACTTGTATGTATGTATGTATGTATGTATGTTTCTGCCTCTCCAAATCTTCATTCCCTCTACTACCCAACCACTCTCTATATGCTTTCTTCTTGTCTTCCACAGCTATTTTTACCTCTTTTGTCCACCATGCTGTACCTTTCACTCCCCTCCCTCTTCTCCTCACTCCACACACCTCCTCACATGCTGCACAGATCTCTTCCTTAAACACCTTGCTTATCTCCTCCACTTCCTCCATATCATCCGGTCGAACCCACCTAGTCGTCTTTCTACTGCTCTCCTGTACTCTTCCCTGATTTCCTCCTCCTGTAGCCTCTCCACCCTCCTCACCATTCCACCTTCCTCTCGCCTCCCTCCAGCTCTCCTCACCCATTTCTTTTCTATCCTAACCTTAGCTACTACTACATAATGATCAGACAGACCCCCTCCAATACCCCTATACACCCTAGCATCCATCACAGATTTCTTCATTCTTTCATCCACACATATATAATCAATCAGTGACTTTCGTTCCACCACTGTCTTATCCTTCATTGTCCACACCACTTTCCATGTGTACCTGTGTATCATTCTGTGTCGGAAGAAGGTGTTGGCTATCCACAACCTCCTCCCCACACATACGTCCACAAGTGCACTACCATTCCCATTCACCTCTGACGGTACCCACCTCCCACCACTCCATCAACTTTCCTATCACCCACCTTACCATTCATATCCCCAATCAGAAATATTCTTTCGTTCTTGTCAAACTTATCCAGGCACGCCTCCACATTCACCCAGAACTCCTCTTTCTCTCTTACAAGTTTATCCTCTGTCGGAGCATACACACACAATCACCCACGTTTGTATTCCTACTTTCATTCTCACCCACACAATCCTTGAACCCACAGACCCATATTCTCTTACACACTCCTTCCATTTGTTACTTACAAACAAACACACACCTTCTCTCGCTGCTCCCTCACTCCCTCACGTTAAGTGTCCATGTTTCGCATTCATATAATAAGACAGGGAGCACCAGTGTCTATAAGATCCTTATCTTCGTCCTTCTGCATAGGTATCGATAACGCCATATACTTTAGTTGAGTGAATCCATAACCCCATATGCTAAGCCGAGTCTACGATTGACATTGTAGCCCGACTCACCACTTCTGTGGATCACACTACCAAGATAAGTATATTTATCCAAGATATCTTTGTCCTCACCTCATGCATGAACAGGATGCACAGCATCATCCAATAAGTCAATTACAGTGCACTCCCCGTATCTGCGCCTAAGTCGTACCAAGTATTTTCCGCGGATACGTGGGCAGTGTTTAACATAGGTTTCAATGGGAAATAGGCTTAGGTTGTACCAAGCACACCTATCTTGGACCCTCAATACACTATTTTGACCTACCTAATGACATTAATATGTACCCAATGATTAAAGGATACTCACTTTGATCCATAATGACTGTTCCACTGCTCCACTAAGTTCCAGGTACAGTCCAAAGCAGTGGACATTAAGTACATTCCAAAGGTAAATCCAGGTGTCACTTGTGCCATATCATCATCCCCTCCCCTATGAACCATTCTTAGAACCCCTTTGTCGTGAATCCTAGCTGGTATATATACCGTAGTTTGAATTTCCCGGGTTCACGACAGCTGGTTCCTTTTTGTTTATACACATTACTTTATTTATCTTTGTGGATAAATATTACTGTGGTTGCACCAATTATATCTTAGTTTATTTTCCCTTATTATTTAACCCTTAAAGAGCGGCACTCGACTTAAGTCGTGCACCAATTTGCAGCAAGTTAGGAGCATTATTAAGGCTTTTAAAGGGTTAAAATCGAGTGCAAATGGCCGGGAGAGCAGCGGACCAGACAGCCGACTCCCAGGGCTTACCGCCGCCCATTAACTCATGTTCCCTGTGTTCTCGAGAGGCCGGCGGTGTAGCCAGTAGTGAGCATAGCTGGGAAAAATATACCGATATATGCTAAACTTACATGTTCGTGGCACCACTGAAAGAGAACCACGAGTGCTACGTAGCTCATTCTGGTCTCATTTTGAAGCTTTTAGTGCCTAGTATTTTGCTAAATATTTGTTTTTTCATGCAGATGCTTGATTTATCATGCAGGAGGGCCTGAATATGCCCAAATGAGCCCAAAACACCCCGCTAGACAAGGGTTAATCACGGGAGACAATATAGAACCCTTAAATATATTTATATTGTTACGATAAAAGGGTATCGCAGTACACTTCACACAGAGACTTCGTCCCGTTCACAACAAACACCAGTTGCTGCCACATAACAACAGAACTTCACTGAACTACACCTACCGACATGTCCATCACCTAACCTACACTCTTATCATCACAGCTAAGTTCCTTTAATACTAGAAGTACTTCATAGATATTACTGGAACTACCACAGATAACCTACACATACATGTTTACAAGTAAGTCAAACGCCGACCCGGTATCATATTTATAGCCTAGGCCATTTCATCTTCCCAGGTCTAATTATTTACTTTATATCCGTTTCTCCTCTACCCCTTAGGAATAATAGGATATAATTGGTGCCGTGACCAGGATATTACCCTGTGCCTTTGCGAAAGGTGGCCCTCTTCGGCCATTCCTATGTGCGAGATTTTCCGCTGGATCATCCAGTGCAGTGCCCTGCTTTTTTGTTAAACAACTGTATAGACCAGGGGCAAGGGTAGACACTGTCAGGCAGACCTCGGCCTGGGATGAGCTCCTAGCCTACAAGCCGGATCTTACGTTCCTGATCCTCGGGGGAAATGATTTGTCCCTGCAGGCTGACCTTCAGGGGGTGGCCCTCGGGCTCCAGTCTCTAGCTGAAGAGATAGAAGAGAGGACTGGGGGTCACTGTCTGGTGGTCAGTCTGGAGTCTAGGGTAAGCCCTAGGGGTATGACTCCCGAGGAGTACTACAGGGCGAAGAATGGTGTGAACCTCCGCTTACGAAGAAATCTCCCATTTACTAATCAAAGGTACTTTGCCATGGGGATGAGTAAGACCGACTTGTGGGACGGAGTCCATTTAGATGCGCCAGGGAGCCGGAAGGTGTTAGATAGGCTGCTGAACAGAGCGCGTGCCTTCTTTGAGGAGAAGGACGGGGCCGAGGAGGAGCAGTCGACGCAATAGGCTAGATCTCAAGACTAGGACGACGGCTGCGGCTGTTCCTCCTTCAGAGGAGTCTTGATCCTTCTTTCTTTTTATTTGTAATTTGTTAAAATTTAATATAGCCTAGTAAAGTAAATATTGTAAAGTAGAGTAATATGACATAGGGTAATTTTCCTTTTCTTGGATCATTTGTAAACTCACAGGGGGCACGCGGTCTGCATGCTTCAATTTACTTGGTTGCTGTCGTCATCAATGTAAGTAGGTTAGCCTAGGCTTAGAATAGATTAGAATAGGTTAGCCTACAGTGACGATTAGTATTGTTGTCCTTAAGCTTTAGTTACCGTAAACTTTTAAGAATGGATGAGAAAATAAAGTCATTGCGGCGGTTCAGGGCCGCCAAGAAGGGAGGGATTACTAAGCTTACCTCTAATGGCATACGATCATATGCTCCTACGATTTGTTTTCTTCTTACTAGTTCGCTCACAGACTTTGCCGACACGGGGCTCTGGTCTTCCCACAACACGTTTGTCGCCTCCTATCTGTCCGTGTCCACGGGCAGGCCGGGTCGTCTTTTTGTTGCGTTGGGCAATAATGGGTTCCCTAGGGGTATTACCTGTACTGTTCTTTCAGTCTGTGTACCTCCGCCCATCCTTTCCTTTCCATAAAGCATGGGGAAGACAAGATTTGAAGTTTGATTATAAAACAAAAATACAGAATAGTAAAAAATTTGCGTCTGCTACCGCCGCCGCCAACACCGTGAACGACCGCAGCAGTGCAAGTACTGGTACTGAGCTGGATACACAGGCATAGTTTGCCTTTTTCCAGAGGATCTACTGTAAGAAACTGTAAGAAATATGGGGGGCGGGGGGGGTTTATGAAGTACGTGTACTTATCTCATATATATACTGATTACCTATGGTTCATCCTTGCCTAGGTTGAGGACTTGATTTATTATAATCTTAAGTATCCTTCTTTGTACTTCGGTATGTCTATGCCTCATACCAATTTCTTTCGGGAAATCATTACGTGCTGGTCACTTATATTGTGTATCACACGCTTCGTACTGTACTTTATTTGTACTGTATGTGTACTGTATGTCTTCACTCTTTCCAGTATTGGGTGTTCATACTGTCTTCCACAAGGGGGAAGGGGGGGCATCCTGTTGTTCATAATCATCTTTATGACATACATCATTCTTTGTCTTAGGCTAAGATCTCCATTGAAATTGACAAGACTGTACTGACTTTCTTAATATGCACCTGTCAGTACACTCTTTTAAATAAACTCTCTTGTTTATGACTGTCTTTTCTTGGTCTTGATCTTTTCACTAATGGCTAAAGTTTTGATTTACAGCTTGGATGTCCGCCTCCAATTTGGTAGTCTAGCTCTACGTTGGAGACGTAGAGGCTACTACTAAATTGGGAGGTTTGACGTCTCCCAAATACCAAATAAGGAAAACCTATTTGGTAGTAGCCTCATAGTATCCAACGTCATAGTATCCCTCCCTCACGCCGTACCCCCGCCCATCCAATCTAGTCTATTTAACTTGATACCTGGATAATCCTATAAACCCGGCCGGGTTACACGAGAGGCGTACGAAGACATCGTAAGGAGCCTAGATGGCGGATGGGCAAAACAAAATCAACTTTCTCTTCTCTTCTCACCCATACTTTCGTTTTTTTTTTCTTTAAACTAGTGGCCTCAAAGTGTGTACAACGTACCTAGTAGAGAAAGTAGGTGCTACTCTAGATGTTATATATCGTTTAATCGCGCTACGTGGTTACGATAATGCCCGCTCCGCTCTGGGAGCGGTATTATACATAGTACAGTAACACCTCGATTTTCCGGCATTCAAGCAACCGGTAACTTCAAACAACCGGAGGGTTTAGGAAATTATTAAAATTGAAATTTAAATAAAAAAAAAAATAATAATAATAATTTGGCTTACCAGTATCATTTCATCATAACAAATAATAAATACATATAATATTAGGAACAAAAAATATTTAAAAAGCACCAATAAGAAATATATATATACAGTATATATAAAATAGTCCTTGGTTCTAAGCAGGTAACGGCGACGTCAGTAGAACAAGCAACAACAACAACAAAAGCGCGGGAATAGGCCTCTCAGTCTTGCCCGATCGATCGATCCGTATATACAAACATTCTCATATTGGACATATTATACTCGATTCATCGCTATCATGCCGAAGATTAAGGCAAAGTCGGACAAAGTGAAAGCCAATAGTGACAAGAAGAAATGCACGGGGCTGTTCGGCCAGGCAGCTTAGGGAACAACAACAACAAGAAGTGCAAAAGAGTGGTTCTGAGCTTGGACCAAAAAATACAAATATCCAAACGAATGGAGAGAGGTGGATGAGTGGCAAGCATCCACCCCTTGCTGCCTCTCCCAAAGCATCCACCTCATCAATAAGTTTTAGATATTAAGTGTGTTACGACCGGGACTCGTATAAAACAAGGGCTCTTAATCATGGGACTAGAAAGGCACACAGCCACAACGGTAACACTAGATCCAACCCTCGAACTTATAATGCCGGCGCACAAAAACACCTATACCCTCCAGAGTTAAATCTGCGATAGCGGGGTATCCTCTAACTCGGTATAAATGCACTACTACTACAGGCTGATCTCTGATACAGCCTGATCACAACAACATACAATTACGTTAATAATGTATACAAGGAAAAAGATAGAGAACTTAATTAAATCACTGGAATGATTTAATTCAAACAAGAAGAAGGTATAATTAAAGTTACTCTAAACAATAATAAACTGTCACTCCTATATTAAAGAAAGTGAATGAAAGTCCTAAAGCATCGAACGGGAATCTTCTGAAGAAAGTCTGATGCTGCTTAAGATGATCGAATTGGATTTTAAACTGTTATATAAAGCAGAAACAAGATGTGACAAGTGTAGGGACATACAGTGTTAACTGGCACGGGAATAACGATAAATGCGCAATAGTATTATCTCCAACAACAAAAGAAGTACTTCCTCAGGCAACGCAAAAGCCTGCTCGGGTTGTGCAACTCAACAACAACAAGGCTTACAATCAACGTGAATAAAAATGCTGCATACATAACATAAGAGCTTATAATCCTAATCGGGTGTCTGCTAGGCGAATAAAGTCTAGCTGGGATGTCGTAGGCTAGGAAACAATGGCTGAGCAAGCGGCTCGTAGCCTAGCGAGGTCCTTAAGACTGTACGTCCAAATTACGTTAAATGACGGGGTGCTCTCTTGAGAGATCCAGATCGCTAGTATCTGGTTCTCTCCTGGCGACCCTCTTCAAGTCAAAGCAAAACGAGTTAGCAGTGTTGGGTGGCAGAGGCAAAAGCCCTTACTCGCAACACAGTGCTAAACTCACAAGGTACACAGTCAGAAAGACAACCTAGGCTTTCCACGCATCCGTTGCGATTGTACAAGTTCAACAAAACCTGGTACACATCAGAAATCAGAACATCAATAGCCTCACCCCAGTCTAGCATTAAATAGCCCAGCAGACAACCAAGAAATAGGTAGGGAGACACCGCGAGTGTGTCGAACCTCTACAGACAAAATGTTAACCCCTCCAAAATGTCTAACTAAACATGAAATATCTGAGAGCTTCAGCATATAGTACGATGGCCGATATATGAAATCGTGCAGAACCAAAGGGGAGTTATGATGTTAAATAGATTAGAAGAATAAGAGGTAAGAAGTTGAGAGAGAGAGAGAAAGTGTTCTATAGGTGGAAGTCGGGGACAGATGGCAAGGGAGATGTGAAGGTTATGCTGGTCAAGCAAGCTCTGAGCAAGGAAGGCACAAAGGCAGCAAGGAGTGCGGGGGACTACCTCCTGCTGCGGCAGGAGGGCGGCAAAGCGGCCAGCCACTCAGAGGGCCCGGCCGTGGCATGACGTCACCGAGACAACGCGTAACACTACGCGCACAGCCCTCTGCCTCCTGCACTTACTCACTCACACTCTCTAGCTGTATCATTCAGTCTTATACATTAAACTTATAACTGATGATATAAAATATAATGCATTGTCACAGACGAAAATAAAGACCACTTCTATACTGCCCGTGACATGACGATTCACAAGAAAGAAAGTATAACATTGTTGATAGACTGTAGCCAAATTCATTGCCCTGGCGAGTGTTAGCGAGTGGCCAAGCGAGTGGCTGAGCCCACGTGGCATTCTGCTAAGCTGCAGGCGTCACACCCCACCCAAGATATTAGACGCTCAACCATTAGCTCCATATCTGACAATCAGAACCCCGATAAGACTCGCCACCCCTAACCACTTCGCGACAAAGAAAGGCAAAGCTCAGTTCTCATCAAAAATTAAAACCGCTCGCAACACAATAGCTTAATTCATACTGCTATGCTCCTAGAGCGAGCTTCTACTAGCCTAGCCTTCTGAGAGAAGTACAGGTTCGACTCAGAACTTCAGCTATAACATACTTAAAAAATTTAACTATTAAAGAAAGAGTTTTTATAGAATTTTTCATTTTAATATGTTTATGGCGGCTGCACTACAGGGGCAAGCCTGATTTTTCTCCACTCTCAACACACTGACTGAACGGCGAGGGTTCTCCTGCAAACAAACCCTCCCGTGACAAACAATCATCCAAAACATTATCAGTGCCCTTAGCATGCCACACATCCAACTTGTGTTCCGGCAGCAAAACAACACCTGGCACTGATAAACTGCCCAGTTCATCACAAGACTGGCACTTCTCTTCGCTCTTTCCGGCAACGGGACCTGCCAATATCCTTTCACTAGTTCTACCTTCGTGATAAATGAGGCAGCCCCGATGCGGTCTGTGGTATCGTCAACTCTAGTAATGGATAGGCGTCTGTCAGGGATAATGCTTCCACACTCTTGCAATCACCATACACACGGATCTTGCCACTCAACTCAGGTTGCAAACTCACTGGCAACGACCACTCACGATATCCCTTATCCCTCAGACCCTTGGGTAATGGATAGGTGTCTGTCAGGGATAATGCTTCCACACTCTTGCAATCACCATACACACGGATCTTGCCACTCAACTCCGGTTGCAAACTCACTGGCAACGACCACTCACGATATCCTTTATCCCTCAAACCCTTTTTCCACATGTCGTCTAGCTCTGTTTTCACGACAGGCTGTTGAGCAGGATTTATACGGTAGGGAATTAAACTGAGCCTAGCACTGTCTTCAGCCTCCATGTCGGATTCTACCCCGTACATCAGGCCTGGAGAAGCAACAAACATGCGGATGCACTGCCACAGCCTAGTAAACAACTTATCTCGCAGAACAACATGCCTAGTGCCCTCCCACAACCCAGCCGAGACCGCAGCTTCTAACCTATAGTCTCCCTCCTTCTCCACCTTCGTCCCTAGAACAGCCAGGTCATGAGAGAGACAATCAGTACCACCTGTGCAGTCACTCCCATAGTTCATAATTGCTAAGGCTTCCCCACCGATACCGTACATGCGCACCCCCGCATTCCTTACGACTACATCTGCCTGCGCAGCATCACCGCTTTTAGCGACATGGCCAGATACAGTCGGTCTATGGTAGGGCTGTTGTATTCGACTAGAGCAGCATTGGGAGGCTATGCGACGACCGGGCACATCCACTCCACAGCCAACCTCACCAATCTGCTCAATGTCCTCCTTCTGGCCACCACCCTTGGCAGCCATGGGTCGACCCTGACCTGACAACCATGTCCAAGCCTCGTCGCCCACCTTGAACCACCGAAACAACGAGGCTAACGGTCTATTGACATTCAAGTGACCTGCCCGCGGAACATCTTGCACCGCCTGAGTT
Source organism: Paralithodes platypus (assembly GCA_032716605.1). Classification (NCBI taxonomy): domain Eukaryota; kingdom Metazoa; phylum Arthropoda; class Malacostraca; order Decapoda; family Lithodidae; genus Paralithodes; species Paralithodes platypus. The sequence goes on from CM064568.1 coordinate 67,925, forward strand.
GTGAGGCTCGGGTGCTCGGCACGACCAGTGGGGTATGAACCGAGCTGGTGCTGGAGCGCTGCACACTGCTGCTCAGGCAGGTGCTCTAGCGCTTCCACAGCCACCAGACTCGTGTCCCCCGCCCACTGCTCCGCCGAGACATGACAATCCCAACTCTCCTCCACCTGTGCCCCACTGCCCCCCTCTCCTTCTCCACCTTGGCCACTGCAGACCAATGCAGGGACAGTAGGCTGCTCAGGTGGTTGCCTCACAAACTCCAACAGGTTCACATGACATGTTCCCCCGTCCTCGTGTTTGATAGCCCCGTTCCCACAACTCTCCTCCAACTGGGAACTACTAAGTCGCGGAGTGCCATCACGCCCAACCATGTCACTAGGGGTGACAGGTTCTGGGGCCACTCCGGAGCTCACCTCTGGGTCAAGTACTAAGCCGCTAAGGAGAGCCGCTGGAGCAAAACTCGCAAAACTCCCAACTTTCTTACAGTTTCTTACAGTTTCTTACAGTTTCTTACAGTAGATCCTCTGGAAAAAGGCAAACTATGCCTGTGTATCCAGCTCAGTACCAGTACTTGCACTGCTGCGGTCGTTCACGGTGTTGGCGGCGGCGGTAGCAGACGCAACATTTTTACTATTCTGTATTTTTGTTTTATAATCAAACTTCAAATCTTGTCTTCCCATGCTTTATCAAGATTACTTTCAAACTCCCTTATTGATTCGGAATCGACAACATACTGGGGCAGTGCGTTCCACTCATTTACCACTCTATCACAAAATGAGTTCTTTGCCTTCTCAAGCCTATTTCTTTCTTTGTAAATTTTCTTAGAGTGTCCTCTCGTTCTTGTCTCCCGCATCAAGAAGATACCTTCACACACATCCTCATCGTACTTTCCTGACACTATCTTAAAAGTCTCTATCATATCCCCTCTCTTTCTCCTATATGCCAGTTTAGCTTGCTCCTTCCGACCGTTCCTCTGCTGGTCTGAAGACAGGAATAGGCTGTGACACTTTGGATGCAAGAGATCTTGTAACAACGCACGCCATAGGTTGTCTTGACACTTCTCTACCCACTGTTCCTCCCTACTCACGTCGGCCGGCTTCTCGGCAACGACTAAGGGTGAAACCTCAGAAGTAGGCACCGCAAAGTCGTTGCCGAGAAGGAGGTCGACGCCCCCAACAGGCAAGTTCTCCACAATTCCAACATCCAACTCTCGTGTCACACCATCTACCTCCAGTTCCATCCTGACCAACGGGTATGACCTGATAGCATTGATACCTTGCACCACAACCACCCGTGCCACGTTTATTGGTCTACCCGTAAAGTTCTTCATCAAAGTCTGAGAGGCACCCGTGTCTCGCAACAGCTCAACTCCATGCTTCTTACCAGCCCACTTCACGCAGCCACGCCCTCGATGGTCGCAAAAGACATCGCGGACAGGGTTCGAGCCTTCCGGATTCTTCTCCACTGGCTGTGTCCCAGCCTCTGATGTTATACCCGGGCAAACTCAGACGACTTCGGGGACACCCCAATGTTGCGAGCCAAAGACACAACTGCATTAGGTAGCTTGCTTGGACAGGCTCTTGCAAAATGCCCCTTCTCATGACAATGAAAACACTCTAACTCCCCCTTGGGCTTCCCTTGAGGTGGGGAAGGGCCCGGACCCTTCTTAAACGGGACGGTATTAGGTTTATGGTCAGAATTAATTCATTGCTCTTGTAGTTATTGTTATATGGTGTATCACTGACTCGGGGGAGGTGGAGTGTTGCGCCCCTTGTTACCTGCATCGTTCCGTTGTGCAGACCCGCACCCACGAATCAGCGATAGCCTACGGTCAGCCATCTCAGCTGCCTCCTGTAGAGTTTTCGTTTTTTTTTCATAAGATTCAACGTCAGATCGCTGCCCGTACACTTGAAAAATTGTTCTAGAAGTATCAGCTGTTTCAACTCCTCAAACGTCGATGCCTTCTCAGAACGCAGCCAGTTTCTAAATGCATCGGACAGATCCCGGGCATGCTCAAGAAAGGTGCACTCACGACCCTTCGTTACACCCTGGAACTTCAATCTGTACGTCTCTGGTTGTAACTCGTACGCCCGCAGAACAGCCTCCTTCAATACCTCATAATCGACGCAAGACTCCAAGGGCAACGCATCATATGCCTCCTTGCCAACCAACCTAGAGGAAACAAGGGCTACCCACTTAACCTCGGGCCATTGGTGCTCCCGGCACTTCTTCTCAAAACGCATGAAAAATTCGGTGACACCCGACTCGTCAAATACAGGGACTAACTTAAGAAGGTGCGATGAAGACTGATCAAGATCTCGATTCCCAGAACCGAGACGCTGCCCTGTCGACTCCACCCGCGACTTCTCAAGATCTATGTCTGCACAGTACATGGTCTTTCTCTCCTCAGCCTGAATCCTAGCCATCTCAAGCTGGTATTCCTGCTGCTTAGCCATCTTAGCCATCTCAAGCTGGAAGATCATATCTGCAGTTAAACCTTGAGGAGGAGGAGATGCAACAATTGGAGACCCCCCCTGTGATCCACCCGGGGGTAAACCACGCTGCCAGTGACTATCGGCCTGCGGGAACGTCGGATCCGGTGTTCTAGAGAGCACGATGGGAGTAGAGTGGAGGGGGGGCTTGGCCGAAGGTGCCAAAGCACCCGCTCCACCCTGTGCACCACGCACCCCACCCAGCACACATGCCAGCAGGTCACTTCTCGTCATGCTGCTAGTGCCCACATGCCCCATGACCGTGGCCAAACACTGGAGACCATACCGATCAATCCCCGCCACCCGGCTAACAGTAATAGGTATTTCCAGAAATTTCCTTGCATCCTCCTCACTAGTTATTACTCTCATGTCATCTAACAAACCCAGCCTCTGCACCTCAGAGCCTGCTTCCCGTACTGTGTCCTCACTGTACACTGATCCGTCGTCCGAAATAGTGTCCACCAAAAATTCTCGTTTATAAAAAAAAAGGAGTACCTAAACTCTCATGTAGCACTATTCACTCAAAAATGCTTGAAGACTCTTAAGTGTTATACTACTTGCCAAAAAAAAAATCTGTGTCCACTATATTCCTTCAAACAAAAACAAATGACCACAACACTCCTGCAATATTTCTCTAAGTTCACAAAATCCTGAGCAAGGTCGCCATTTGTTACGACCGGGACTCGTATAAAACAAGGGCTCTTAACCCCTTATTGGCGGCGCTCGACTTAAGTCGTGCACCAAGACAAGATTTGAAGTTTGATTATAAAACAAAATACAGAATAGTAAAAATGTTGCGTCTGCTACTGCTGCCGCCAACACCGTGAACGACCGCAGCAGTGCAAGTACTGGTACTGAGCTGGATACACAGGCCTAGTTTGCCTTTTTCCAGAGGATCTACTGTAAGAAACTGTAAGAAATGACGCAGAAGTTGCCAGATTAGCAATAAGAAATAGAGTTCTCTCACTCTTATAAATGCCTCTCCACAATTAGTTTTCTGCCCACAGCTAACTCAAAGACAACTGCAGAGGTTGAAGTAACTAAACTAAAGGTTTCTAAATACCTCTGATGGTAACAAAGGCTTTAAAGTATCCCTAATAAGCTTAAAATCGTGTCATATGTCAGAGAGGGTTAATAGTAATGTTCTCAACTCGCCAATTTATAAGTACAGTAGAAGTTGGAAAAGGCGTCCAGCTGTTGTTGTTGTCGGCGGTGTAATGCGTATCGTCGTATACGAAGGCTAGGCCTTATCGGGAGGGAGAGTTCTGCAGCGCATTCAAAGTTTTGACAGTAAAACTAAACACTATTATCAAACTGTTTTTGTTCTTTTTAGTTTCTTAGGTTTCTCACTTGTGACGCCTGCAGCTTAGCAGAACGCCACGTGGGCTCAGCCACTCGCTTGGCCACTCGCCAGGGCAATGAATTTGGCTACAGTCTATCTACAATGTTATACTTTCTTTCTTGTGAATCGTCATGTCACGGGCAGTATAGAAGTGGTCTTTATTTTCGTCTGTGACAATGCAATATATTTTATATCATCAGTTATGAGTTTAATGTATAAGACTGAATGATACAGCTAGAGAGTGTGAGTGAGTAAATGCAGGAGGCAGAGGGCTGTGCGCGTAGTGTTACGCGTTGTCTCGGTGACGTCATGCCACGGCCGGGCCCTCTGAGTGGCTGGCCGCTTTGCCGCCCTCCTGCCGCAGCAGGAGGTAGTCCCCCCGCACTCCTTGCTGCCTTTGTGCCTTCCTTGCTCAGAGCTTGCTTGACCAGCATAACCTTCACATCTCCCTTGCCATCTGTCCCCGACTTCCACCTATAGAACACTTTCTCTCTCTCTCAACTTCATACCTCTTATTCTTCTAATCTATTTAACATCATAACTCCCCTTTGGTTCTGCACGATTTCATATATCGGTCATCGTACTATATGCTGAAGCTCTCAGATATTTCATGTTTAGTTAGACATTTTGGAGGGGTTAACATTTTGTCTGTAGAGGTTCGACACACTCGCGGTGTCTCCCTACCTATTTCTTGGTTGTCTGCTGGGCTATTTAATGCTAGACTGGGGTGAGGCTATTGATGTTGTGATTTCCGATGTGTACCAGGTTTTGTTGAACTTGTACAATTGCAACGGATGCGTGGAAAGCCTAGGTTGTCTTTCTGACTGTGTACCTTGTGAGTTTAGCACTGTGTTGCGAGTGAGGGCATTTGCCTCTGCCACCCAACACTGTGCTAACTCGTTTTGCTTTGACTTGAAGAGGGTCGCCAGGAGAGAACCAGATACTAGCGATCTGGATCTCTCAAGAGAGCACCCCGTCATTTAACGTAATTTGGCCGTACAGTCTTAAGGACCTCGCTAGGCTACGAGCCGCTTGCTCAGCCATTGTTTCCTAGCCTACGACATCCCAGCTAGACTTTATTCGCCTAGCAGACACCCGATTAGGATTATAAGCTCTTATGTTATGTATGCAGCATTTTTTATTCACGTTGACTGTAAGCCTTGGTTGTTGTTGAGTTGCACAACCCGAGCAGGTTTTTGCGTTGCCTGAGGAAGTACTTCTTTTGTTGTTGGAGATAATACTATTGCGCATTTATCGTTATTCCCGTGCCAGTTAACACTGTATATCCCTACACTTGTCACATCTTGTTTCTGCTTTATATAACAGTTCAAAATCCGATTCGATCATCTTAAGCAGCATCAGACTTTCTTCAGAAGATTCCCGTTCGATGCTTTAGGACTTTCATTCACTTTCTTTACTATAGGAGTGACAGTTTATTATTGTTTAGAGTAACTTTAATTATTCTTACAGTTTCTTACAGTAGATCCTCTGGAAAAAGGCAAACTATGCCTGTGTATCCAGCTCAGTACCAGTACTTGCACTGCTGCGGTCGTTCACGGTGTTAGCGGTAGCAGACGCAACATTTCTACTATTCTGTATTTTTGTTTTATAATCAAACTTCAAATCTTGTCTTCCCCATGCTTTATCAAGATTACTTTCAAACGCCCTTATTGATTTGGAATCGACTACATACTGGGGCAGTGCGTTCCACTCATTTACCACTCTATCACAAAATGAGTTCTTTGCCTTCTCAAGCCTATTTCTTTCTTTGTAAATTTTCTTAGAGTGTCCTCTCGTTCTTGTTCCCTCCCGCATCAAGAAGATACCTTCATACACATCCATCGTACTTTCCTGACACTATCTTAAAAGTCTCTATCATATCCCCTCTCTTTCTCCTATATGCCAGTGTCGGAAGCCCCAGTGTCCTCAACCTCTGCTCATAGCCCGCGTTCTTCAACGTTGGTACCAGCTTGCTAGCTCTCCTCTGCACTTTCTCCACTGCTTCTATATCCTTTACCATATATGGAGCCCACACCTGGTTCGCATATTCCAGGTGCGGCCTAACCAGCGCTGTATAGAGATTCCTGAAGATTTCTTCGTCAAGTGACACAAATGTCCTCCTTATCAGCCCTACAATTCTATTGGCTTTGTTTATCTTTTCCGCTAAATGTTCTGAGAAATTTAACTTATTGTCTATCACTACTCCTATATCCTTTTCTGCACTCACTTCCTCCATCGCTTCATACATACTGTATCCTACCTTGTCTATCTTGCTGGTCCCAATCCGCATGTACTTGCATTTTTTTGGATGAAAAGGCATTAACCAATGCTCAGACCATCCCTTCATGCCCTCCACATCTCCTTGAAGCAAACTCATATCTTCCCTACTCCTCACTCTTCTATACAGTTTAGTGTCATCCGCATACAGGTATACCTCACTTCCATTAGTTATAACTTCAGGCAAGTCGTTGATAAATATAACGAACAGCAGTGGTCCCAACACAGATCCCTGAGGTACCCCACTTGTAATTTCCCTCCACCCCGAGCCTATTCCATTCACCAGTACCCTCTGTCTCCGATCTTTCAGGAAGGCTTCTATCCATTTCACACATTTCTCCCCTATATTATAGCTTCTAACTTTCTCTATTAACCTTTTATGTGGGACCTTATCGAAGGCCTTCATAAAATCGCAATATACCACGTCAATATACCACGTCTATTACATCACCATCTTCTAGAATTTGCATCCAATCATCTACCACCTTAATTAGCTGTAGTACCGTCGACCTCCCCGGCAAAAATCCGAACTGTCTCCCACTGAAAAGTTGGTTTGAATTCATATGATCCATTATTCCTTCTCTAATTACCGTTTCCATTAGTTTACACACAACACTTGTCAAACTGACTGGTCTATAATTCCCTGGGTCATTTCTCTTTCCCTTCTTAAATATAGCTGTTATGTTCGCCTCTCTCCAGTCCATCGGGATTTGTCCTGTATTAAACGATACCTCAAATAACATTCTCAATGGCTCTACTAACATCTCCCCTCCTTCCTTTATGATTCTTGGGTGTATCCCATCCGGTCCCAGTGACTTACTTCTGTTCATTTTTTCTATAGCCCTTCTTATTCTAGCATGGGAAAACTCTATTAGTTCTAGTGCCGGTGCCTGTTTGATGGGAATAGTAGGCACTGCATCCTCCGACTCCACTGTTAGTACCCCCCCAAAGTATTTCCCCAGCACCTCTGCTTTCTCCTTATCAGTCTCTGCTCTACTCCCATCATTCAACCCCCCTACCAGCTCTGGGATCCCTACTCTTCTTGTTAACTTTTCCTGAATGTACTTCCAGAATATTTTTGGATTATCCTTCACATTTCTAGCTATCTCTCTCTCCCTCTCCTTCACCTCTCTCCTTGTTTCCCACCTTATTTTATTGTTTATTTGTCTGCGTTCCAGATCCACTTCCTTAGCCTCCATACTAGACCCCCTGTTCTTTTTTAACAATTTTAATCTTTCCCACAATAGTTTCTTTCTTCTAATCAATATCCAAAGCTTTCTTTTCATTGGCAATTCTGGGTTAGTTCTTTTCCTCAATTTTGTTTTATCCTTATATTCCCTTACTGGTACACTTTTGGATACAGCATTCTCCAGTTGACTCTAATTTTCCTCCACATTCCTTCAGCGTCTTCACCGTTCAAGTATTCCCCCCAGTCAATGTCCAAACACCGTCTCAGCAGCTCATAATCTGCTCTATCATACATGTATATTTTTCTATTGCTTCTATTATCCCTCTCTGATTTAATGTTACAACTAAAGCTTATACAGGCATGGTCACTACGACCTATAGGGCTATCCACATTAACATGTTCCACTATATCCTCTTCATTGCTAAAAATCAAATCAAGTACACTCTCCTGCATCCCATCTCTATATCTTGTCATCTCTACAATATGTTGCGTTAAAAAACAATCTCTCACTTTCTCTATAAACTTATTTTCCAGGCTACCCTGTCCCGCTGGAGTAGTACAATTTGCCCAGTTGATCCTTGGCAAATTGAAATCTCCAATCAAAATTTTATATTTGTTCTCTCTATTATCTATCTCCTCCATTGCTTTCAGTAGGTTATCATCCTCTCCCCTGCTATTATTTGGGCTTCTATATATAGAGGCAATTAGAATTGATCCTCTTACACATTTTACTTCAATACACAAATACTCACAATACTGCTGTCTCATATCCACCTTATTAACCTTGAGCTCTTTTCTTACATAAATAAACAGTCCTCTTCCAACCTCTGCTCTAATAGCATTTCTCTCATATAACTCAAAACCCTCCAAACTATATTCCACCAGTTCCCTTTCAATTCTAACATTTTATGGTCTTACTTCCTGTAGGGCTATGACATCAGGTTTTTCCTCTTCATCCTGCAACCTACATATCAGTTCTCTTTTCTTGTCCTGGGTAAACACATCCACATTACTAAAGATAATCCTTAATCCATCTACCATTCCTTCAGCAATTACACCATCCCGCTCCTCCAGTTCGTACCCTACTCCCCTGTTAACACTACTGGGTCTGCCTCTTTGTCTCCTGTCTCTCCCTGTGACACCTCCACCCCGTTCTCCTCCCCCGTCACAACTCCATCACATTCTCTCCCCTCCCTGATCTCCCCCTCCCTTCTACTCTTATAAACCACTTCCTCACTTTTCCGTCCCTCACTCTCCAGTAAAAAATTCTCTTATCCTCCTCATCCAACTTTCCATTATTTTCATCAGCCTTTTCTTGTAATTCCTTAATTTTTTTCCTTTGTTCTACACTCAAATCCTTCTTTAGTCTTATGTGTTTCAGTTTATCATTTGTATTTAGCCTCCAACTAAAATTTGTCACAGTCTCCGCCACTACCCTAGTTTTAAACTGTACCCTTATAGGTCTCATCTCTCCCCTTTTATATCTACCTATCCTACTGACCTCCTCCACCTGCCCTTCCCATCCATATTCGTCCTCATCCACACCTTTCAAGACCTCCTTCACTGTCTCCATATCCCTCACTTTTCTCACTCCATTATCATTCATATGAGTCTCTATATCTCCATACAAGATTACACCCCTATCCCTGTCCATGGCCTCCCTCACGACACTCTCCTTGTTCTTCATGACCCCTACAACTGCACTCTCAAAACTTTTTTTTGGTCATATTCATTTCTTCCTTTTGCTCTTTCATAATATCCTCCAAATCCTTGACTTTTTGTTTACCTACCACCGTCCATGCAGTCGACTCCTTTACTTCCGTGAAACTTCCTTCGTATTCCTTCAGCTGCTCCTTCAATGCCATATTCTCTGCTCCCAGTTCATCTACCCTTTTCAATACCATCTCTAGGCTCTCATTAACTGCCGAAATAGGCCTGCATTCACTTCCATCGCTAGGCCTATCCCCTTCCCCACCTGTCACACCACACATTACACACAGTGCCTTAACTTTCTCACCAATATCCCCCTTCCATTTCTCCGTATCACTCATCCACTTTTCCAAATCCTTCACAACAATACTAACCTCTTCTAACTTCTTATCTGTGCTCTTGAATCCCCGAAAACGTTGTAACCTTCCTTCCGCCTCCGTCATACCCGAAATTCCCTCTGCTATGTTTGTTTACAAACTCAACAACTCACAACCCTACCGCTGTCCCGTCACTACACACTCTTATTACACTATATTTATTAGTGGCCCCTCCATCATTGACGAACATGCCTATTACATAAGGCATCCTCTTCAAACACTAATCCGCCGTAGTTTGAATCTACCGCGCAGAGCATTTAAAAACTGAGGAGCCTTCATCATGAGCGCACGCGACCTCACTCATGGCTTCAGTCATTATGAATTGGGTTCTCACTACGAAAAAACTTCGTAAAAAATAAAAACAAAAAGAAAATAAGAATAACTATCTAATAAGCTTTCCATCATATCGTGGATGTACTTGTGTGGATCTCTGACCAGACGCTGATTCAGGCGTCATTCTTCCTTCTCTGCTCTGCGCTCAGCCTGCCCGGACGTGTCTCCCCACGCTCCGCTGGTTCCGCATTTGCTGCGTCCCTAGTGAGTTTTTTCTCATTTGTTTACTCTGGGATGTATCGAGTAAGGTTAGGATATGCGTAGCAGGAGTGTCCTGGGCTGGTTGCCCGCAGTGCAGTGTATTTTGGGTCGTGTGTTTGGGGCATCTATTTCGGATGTACCCTCGTGGTCCTGTTGTGGACTTGTGATCGTTTCACAGTTGAGTTAGCTTGTGATGCAGGCGGCTTTCATTACGCGTTAATTATTGCTGCCTTTTATCTTTCTGATGAGGTAAGCTTTGCTTACTGACGTTCCCAGCGTATTTTTCTTCACTTAGTGAAGTTTTTTCTGGGTCCCGAGTCAGTCTTCCCTTTGCCGGAAGTATTTGCTACAGTGGTGTGTTGGCGGTGGTTCCTGTTGTTATATTTCCAGTGTTTTTGTGTATATTTCAACATTTCTTATGCCGTCTACTTAGGCCTAGCCAGCCGCTCGTAGCTTTGCCACATGTACAAGTGTTATTGTTTATTTTTATAAATATGCCCTACTGTGTCATGTGTATCCGGGTTTTAGTTGTGTATTGGCTAATTCCTCGGACTATGTTTGTTTCCTGGTTTAGTTGTGTATTGGCTAATTCCACGGATTATTGTGTGGACTTAGGCTAGTCGTGCGTGGCTTTCCTTCGTGTCCGTTGTACGTTCAGATGGTGTCTGAACGGGTGGGTTTCCTTCCGGCGGGTTTTTTCTCGGTTTCACCATGAAAAAACCCGGCCGAGAGCCGTGTTGGGCCACACGTGGTTTCAACACAGGCTTGTGTCCCCGGCGATGAGGTGTCTGTGGCTCTCCAGGACTGCGTCTCTGTGTTGGTGCCTGTTTTCAGGCTCCCTTTGATTCCCGGCGGAATGGCTGTACCCATCTAAAAACATTGTTCATGCGAACATATGTTATGAAGTTTTTCTACCCGGTTTTACAAACCACAAGAAAAAACCTAGCTGTTGTTAAGGGCTTTCCTCCCCGGCGATCTTTTACAAAGAAGTGGGGACAGGAACTTATGGGGTTAACGTTTTGACATCTCACCCGGCGGGTGTACCTTGGTAGGGTGGGATGAACAACTAAGTCATTCAGTTAGTTAACCGATCCATTTTAAGTGATACGTTATGTATCGCCGCCTTTACACTTACGGCGATTGAAGGTTTAATTGGGGGTTAACATCGTTTTTACACCCGGCGGGTGCTCCTGGGTGGAGGTAATAAGGAATTTACAATTCAATTTCGATTTAACCACTTATTTTAGGGATACGTTTAGGTATCGCCGCCTTCATACTTACGGCGATCTTTTTGTGACAATTCGTTAGAAATCAGATCTCGTATCAGCCTGCCCTGTGTTATTCTACTAAAATATTTCAAGGGCCGGCGTCTTTATGGGGGGTTGTTTTTGTTCCAAAATTGAATCTTGAGACAGTCACCACCAGAAAGACTATAAACGCCATGCTGGACCGTTATATTATGTCAGAGGGTATTCTTCACTTTCTTAAAAAAGATATGTTTAGATATTCTGAGCCCCGCCGCGTAGCGAGCTGTGATCGTTGTGTCATTACATCTCGTTACCCGGTGGGTTATTAACACTTGTGTGCGAACATGTTGGGTTAACCTTATGAGCATTAATTCCTGGAAATTTTCTTTTTTTCCAGAGCTGGGCTCCGGCGGACCAATACAGACCCGGCGGTAGTTTTCCCCACCAGTCTCTGTCATGGCTACCTTGGCCCCAGTCTTTGCTTTATGCACTACCCCTACCTGTGCCGGTATCCCTATTTTTGCGCATACTCTTTGCATAAAGTGTGTTAAATGTCTAGACCGTTCAAGGGGTCTGTGGGTCATGCGTAATTGTTCTTTTTGCTCCCAATTAGCTGTCAAGGTCCTATGCGACAATGATAAGACCGCGGCGGTCGCGTTAAGAGAAGTTAGGCAACAGATGTCAGCATACAATACGATTGTTGCTCATAAGTCACTTCAATGTGACAACGTCCCTCTTTGGGATAGATTGCTTTTTGAACACCCTCCCCCTAAACGTTCCTCTCGAGTCACTAGTCATAAGCCGGCGGAGACTGGTCAGGGTTCTGTGTCTTCTGCTGCTACTCCGAAACGTCCAAGAGAGCCTACACCCCCAGCGTCCGCCTCCTCGTCTCGGGCGAGATCTCGGTCTAGGTCACCTTTCAGACGCCAGTCATCTAGTCTTGCCTCTTCACCATCGAGTAAGAAGAGTAGGACGGAAAGTTCCACCAGTGGTCACGGCGATGAATCCTCCAAATCAAAGAGTAGTTCACGGTCACACCGTAGCCATAAATCTTCCAAAAAGGATTCCCATAAACGAAAGACCTCCCTACATTCACCAGCTTCTAGTGCCTCTCATCGTACCTCTACCCCAGACAGAGTTTGTGTTAGGTCTCAAGGGTCCAGTGCGGTGCCTGTCCCTAAAGAGGATTTACCCATTAATATTTTAACCCTGGAATTGGAGAGTTCAGGGGGATCAGTGATTGAGAATGTTTCAGACTCCCAAGAGAGTGTAGGCCAGGGCCTCGGTGTTTGGCGATTTGCTCAGCCAGGGTCTGACCACCCACTTCCGACTCAAACTAGTCACACAGTCACTGACGTCCACAGGGACGCGGCAATCCCATCCTCTATTCCTGACTTATCTTGGCAGCAAGGTACCCCAGCTTCGGCGGGATCTTCTCAGGAGGATCAGGAGGAGAAAGACGAGGTTTCAATAATTTTGGAGATGGAAGGGCAAGAGTCAGGTTCAGGCTTAGACGCCGCGCAGGATATTAATGATTCACCAGTAAGTTCATCATCAACTCAATTTGTCACTGCGCAGGAAATTGATGGGCTACTTAGTCATGCTTTATCTAAAAAAATTGGCCAACAACAGGAAACTCCCACAGTGGACTTGGGGGCTCCCACGACAAGTTCTACGGTACGGCCTCTGATGACTTCTATTGCTTTATCTAAGATCCCTAACCCCCCCACTCTGTCACCATCAGTGGTTACTAGGCCTGCTACGGCGGCATTGACCACTTCGAATGTAAGGGTTATAACGGATGTCAATCCACCCCCTCTAGACAAGGCGCCTCTCAGAAAGGTAGCTATGCCCTTGCTTTATGGACCAGATGAGTCATGGGTCCTTTTGACCCCCACTAAACCAGAGCTCGCCCAACCTACCTTGTCAGGGGAACTCCCAGTACCGCGTGAGTGGGTCATCCAGGGCAATAAATCAAAGAAATTAAGGGCCTTGGATATTTTGGGAAATGTACTAGACGTTAACATAAAGGCTATACCTAGTTATTATCACCAAGACTATTTTGTGTATGCTACTAAGCCAGCTTTACCCCCTGCCTCAGCTTCAAAATTGTTTTCAGACTGGTCTAAGCTGGATGGGTTTAATGACATTAAGACTCTGTCAGCTCTCACTCCTGAACTTGATTTACAAACCGTCACAGACGAAGCAGCTAATCCAGTCTTGAAGGTGGGGCAGTTGGGTCCAGGACCTTGGGTAGATTGGGAGATAGAGGCTCAAAACTTTGCAACCACATTTACTTCCAAATCTTCCCACCAGATCCCTCAAGATACTCATTCGTGGTTCTCCATGCCGGTATGTTCTGCCGGCGGAGTCCCGTCAGCTTTGTTTTCTTTCCTAGCTGCCCCTAAGATTAATCTTTGTGAGCTAAAAGACCCTTTCACTACCCCTACCCCAACTCACCTAGACCGAGAATTTAGGCTAAGGGGGAAAGCTTTTCGCCTGTTCTCTCAGTACATAGTGTCTCAACAGGTAGCTAAGTCTTTACTTCGGTCCACTCAGGCAATCGCAGACGCGGATGCCAGAAGATCGGTTGAATTATCCCGGCGACTGCTTCTCCAGTCGTCAATCCAATCTCTGGGTGACATACGCACCGCCTTGCTTGAGGCGGTACGAGCAAGACAAGATCTCAGAATGTCTTTAGTTCGCAAACTGCCTGATCGCATTGCGAATCAGGTGGTCATGTCACCAGTGCTTACTCCCTCTTTAATGTCCCCTGAAGTGTGGCGAACGGTGTTCAATATGGCGCAGGCCTTGAAACACAGTCCCACCCCTTCTAAGAAACCTGCCTTTAACTTCCCCAAACCCAGGCCAACCGCTAAAGCTCAGCCAGGGGGATCTAAGCCCTTTCTTCCGCCTAAGTCCTCCCACCCCCCAAGGTCAGTACAGGCATAGACAGAGTAAGTTTTCAGGTCAGAGAGGACGCGGCCTTAATAAGCCAGGTCAGGGCCAGTCTTCGGCCAACACCAGCCAGCCGGCGAAGCGTCCAGCACCACCAACCCCACCATCAAAAAACTAAAGTCTCTCTCACTCCCGGTGCCAACCTTAAGGCCGGAGGACCCGAGGGTAGTACAGCCGGCGAACCCTTGTCTGCTAACTGGGTCGTTCCGAACGTGTCACCAAGCATGGCCATTAAACACTTGGGCACGGATGGTGGCACGCAAAGGCATCACTTGGCAGTGGCTCCGGCGACCTCGCTTACGTCAGCCGACAACGGCGAATTTTGTTTCTTTAGAGGTGGAGTCACTGGTCCAGGAAATGATTGCCAAGAATGTCATCATCCCGGTCCCCCCAAATTACCCTGTATTCACGTCCAAACTATTTTTGGTTCCCAAAAGGGACAGTGTTCAGATGAGACCGGTCGTAGACCTGTCTTATCTGAACCTTCACATTCACAACGAGTCTTTCAGAATGTTAACAGTACACCAAATCAGGCTAACACTTCCGCCGGGAGGTTGGATGTGTTCACTAGACCTGACAGACGCCTATTGGCACGTATCGGTCAACAAAAGATTTCAAAGGTTTTTGGCCTTACGGATCAGGCACCAAAATTTTGTTTTTCAAAGGATGCCGTTCGGTTTGAACCTAGCACCTCGATTATTCACGAAATTAGTCCGGCAAGCCCTGCCATTGTTAAAACAAGGGAATCAGAGTGTTGTGGTACCTAGACGACTGGCTGGTGGTGGCAGAGACACAACAATTATGCATCAAACATGTCAACATAATTTTAAATCATGTCAAAACTCTAGGGTTCAAGGTAAATCTGGTAAAGTCAAACCTTGTTCCCTCACGAGTAATTCAGTGGATAGGGCTGGTCTGGGACACGGCCGCTCTCACTCTGAGTCAGAGTGTGGACAATCGCAACAGGTTTCGCAGGAAACTGTTCATGTTTCTTCACAGTCTGACTACGACGCGGAGGGTCTGGGAGTCTCTGGTCGGCTCTCTCAACTGGATTCAACTAACTGTCATGTTGGGCCGGTTGAAAGTAAAACGTTAATATTGGAAGGCAACAAATATTTCCCACTCTTACCGGCGGGAAAATTATGGCCCATCCCGAAATTAATCCACACCTTACTAGCGGTCTGGGCAAAGAGGGAAACGTTGCACTCAATAATGTCATGGACCTCTCCTCCACCAACGGTATGGGTAGACACGGATGCGTCAGGCACAATAGGGTGGGGATTTCAGTCAAATCAGGGGCACCAGGGTCAGGGGCTTTGGTCCCACTTAGAAATCTCTCACATCAATGTCAAAGAATTACTAGTCCCCTTGTATTTCCTTCAGGCTCACGGCCCTGCGTTACGGGGCAAGTCGGTGGCCTTCAGAATGGACAATCTGAACGCAGTTCACTGTATTCAGAAACAAGAATCAACGAGGTCAAGGAGGTTGTTAAACGTGTCGGAAGAGATTTTTACTCTAGCCAACAGACTAGACATTTATCTTCACGCATCTTATCTCCCAGGCGTAGCGAACGTCTGGGCAGACGCTCTGTCCCGGAGACAGAGCACGACAGTAGAATGGGAGCTCAAGCAACCCATTTTCAACCTAATGATTGCAGAGCTCTCCCATCCACAAGTGGATCTGTTTGCGTCCGAGGAGACTCACAAACTCCCTCTATACCTCACCCGCCGGACGAAAACGCCGGCAGGGGGGCCAGACGCCCTAGTGACAGACTGGAACAGATGGAGCTCCATCTATCTGTTTCCGACGCCAGATGCGTCACTAATGTGCCACGTAGTGAACAAACTACGAGATTATCGAGGCTTAGTCTCACTAATCGCGCCCCTGTGGCCGGCGCAGTTGTGGTACCAGCAATTGAAAACGTGGTGCCCGCACCCGGTGTCGCTCCCGGTCGGGTATTTCCACTTAGACACGATTGGCAACCTAGCGACCTCGCTGACTTTTGCATTATGGACATTCAGGAGGCCAAGTGGCTAGCACCATACGGTAGAGATGTGACCAATAAATTATTAAATCAATATACTCAGTCTACGAAACGACAGTATCACTCACATTGGCAAGCATTTACTTCTTGGATCATCAGAACAGACTGTGCCATCAGTAGCTTTAGTGTTCAATTATTTAAATTATCTGTTTGAGCAGAAACATTTATCTGTGGTAACGTTAAAAAATCACTTAACTGCGATTAGAGTGCCCTTTTTAGACCTTACAGGTCTCTCCATACCGGTGGCGGAGGAAACAGGTTTGATGAGAGCTTGTTTTAAACTCCGCCCACCTCCCCGTCAGCTCATGCCCACTTGGTCTCTGGACAAAGCTTTGTCTTTACTTCACTCTCGTCTGTACCAAAATACTGCAGACTTTGCATTACTCTTAAAAAAGTCTGTTTTCCTTTTGGCTTTGGCCACCGGGAACAGAGTGTCTGAGCTGGCGGCGATGAGTAACACACCTAATTGCCTTAGGTTTGGTAGACTTAATGAATGTATTTACATTGCACCTTCCCCAGGATTTGTAGCCAAGAATGAGCACAGTGCACACGTGTTTTCTGAGTTCACGGTGCCGGCGTTAAAAAGGGGAAAGGTGCATCATAATCTATGTCCAGTGCAAGCTCTAACCAAATATTTGAGAGTAGCTCCTCTAAACCCCCAAGGTGCTTTATGGGTAGCAAGTACGGGTAAACGCTTACTTAAACGGCGATTAGCCTCTCTTCTGGTCGAAGTCATTAAAGAAAGTAATCCCGGCGTTGTGGGTCGGGCCCACGATTTACGCAAATGGGCAGCCTCTTTACGTTTCCTGAAATTTTTTCAGTAGAAGATATTGCGTCCACTCAGTTGTGGGCGTCTAATCATACGTTTTTGTCTAGATACTTGTCAGTTGCTCTAGATAAACCTTCCTTACCATGTATAGCTTTAAGGCAGAGGGTCTAGGTGGCCCTGCAGTCACTTTTGTTTACTTTCAAGGAAAAGGGGGGGGGGGGTGCAGTCAGTTGACATAGGACACCCTAGACCCCGCCGGAGTGTGAGCTGTGATACAATTTATGGTTAATGTGATATGAAAATTTCTCAGCGAGAAATTGTGCTAGTACAATGTTAGTACAAAACAACGGGGTTGTTATAGTAGTTTTAGCTGCGAAAGCAATTTAATATTAAAACAGTGAAGATCTTTTGCAATTTATCTCCACGATTATTTTGGGGTTTATTATGTGCACATATAAACTGATAACTTGTTATTTTTGTCACCACTCGTTGAGTGGGGTGCCTTTGTAACTACAGATCTGTTTACAGAATCTTCAGGGTTACCCATTTTTTGTCAGGCAGGCTTCTTTGAAGCACGCACCTGCCTGAACCCCTTTCTTGTATATTTCCGGCCTATGCCGTATTAAATATATTTTTCAAAAGTAAGAATACTATGTGGTTGTTTTTATTATCTGCTTTTCTAGAGTTATGATATGATTACGAATGTCCCCCTCCAGTCTTAGAAATCAGGCATGTTCGTCAATGATGGAGGGGCCACTAATAAATTATAGGTTTGACTCCTGTAAGGAGATAAAGAAAACCTAATATTTAGTAGTGGCCCCGTAATCATTGACGACTGGGGCCCTCCCGACCGTCCCCTTCCCATTCGTTGATGTATTGAGGATTTTGGTTTACTTGATATGTCAGTGAAGGAAGAATGACGCCTGAATCAGCGTCTGGTCAGAGATCCACACAAGTACATCCACGATATGATGGAAAGCTTATTAGATAGTTATTCTTATTTTCTTTTTCTTTTTATTTTTTACGAAGTTTTTTCGTAGTGAGAACCCAATTCATAATGACTGAAGCCATGAGTGAGGTCGCGTGCGCTCATGATGAAGGCTCCTCAGTTTTTAAATGCTCTGCGCGGTAGATTCAAACTACGGCGGATTAGTGTTTGAAGAGGATGCCTTATGTAATAGGCATGTTCTTCAATGATTACGGGGCCACTACTAAATATTAGGTTTTCTTTATCTCCTTACAGGAGTCAAACCTATAATATCACCCCTCCACCACACCAATATATCCTCCAAACACTTCACTATCCTTCCTCTTCTTGTTAGCCCCGTATGCACTCGATATCCGTGAATTAATGACATTCCCATAACATATGCCGGAGCCTCAAACTTGCGTCCGTCTTCTGCCATGGTGTGCCGCCATATGTGTCTGAAGGGTTAAAATGGTATAGTAATGTGTGTTTGTTTATTATATTAAAGCTGAAATACAGATAGCCATTAGGGGATATTTTCTTGGGGTTTATGGGCATTTATAGGAGTAATGTTCAACTAACCGGACTTTTCAATTTCCGGAGGTTTCAAATCCCCTGAGTGCCGGAAAATCGGGGTGTTACTGTATAAGCTCTACGTTGGATACTACGAGGCTACTACCAAATAGAAGGTATTCCTTATTTGGTATTTGGGAGGCGTCAAACCTCCCAACATCAACAGAATGGAACTCAATGAGATGAAAATGGTTGAGATTGATATATGGTGCCAAACTGCAAGATAGGATATCAAGTAAAGAGGTAAGGAGAAGGCTAGGTATCAGAGTATCAGTGATGAGATGCATCCTAGCAGGCTTGGATGGTTTGGACATGTGGAGAGGATGGATAAAATAATTGGGTGAATAGATGCAAGTCCATGAATGTGGAGGGAGCTGCACCAAGGGGCGGACCAAGAAAGACGTGGGATCGGACCTTGCGGTCTAATCTTATATCAAAGAACTTGACTAGTGAGGCAGCTCTTAATAGGGTTGCCTTGAATGCCGCCATTAGGATGTGAGACCGGAACCCCACTTCATGTGGAGCACTCGTTCTTTTATTTTGTGTATGTACAGTATGTATGTACAGTCAATCCTCCCGGTAACACGGCTAATGTGTTCTGGTAACCTCCCGTGTTAGCAAAAACCGCGTTACCGAACACATATGTTTACACGTTAAACGTACCTTTGTGTTCTGGGGATTTCCACAAAGTCCACCTTTTCTCCATAGAAGCCTATGTTATAATAATTAAATCAATTATAAAGGTTATTTGACATGTGCATTGAGTTGATTTGCCCAAAAACAACTCTTACCTCTGAATAATATTTTGTTTAGGCTAGGCTAGTTAAGGAGAGAGTCACAGCAGTAGCCGACATTTTTCGATCGAAGCTCTGAAATCCCGCCATAATATTTCTCACCTCACACAATAACTACACATTTTAGAATGGTCTACTCTTCACTCAACGCACAGCAACGACCATATCTACCTCTGGTATGCATAACAACTTGGTTAGGCCATTTATTTGCAGATATGAGCATCGGTAAATGGCGAAAATCGGAACTTCGGAATTCCCGCATAACTCGCCGTCTTATTATTTCTCACCTCACACAATAACTACACAATGTAGGGTGTTCTAGTCTTCACCCAACGCACTGCAACGATCATATCTACCTCTGGTATGCATAAACACTTGGTTAGGCCGTTTATTTGCAGAGATATGAGCATCGGTAAATGACGAAAGTCGGAAATAAAGGTTCGGCGACCGAGATAGCCTAGCCACGTATTGCACGCAATGACAACACACACACACCCACACTCACTCGACATAGCCAAACAATAACATAAGTGTTATTCGGTAATTATTCTCACCTCACACAATAACTACACGATGTGGAATGTTCTAGTCTTCACCCAATGCACGGCAACGATCATATCTACCTCCGGTATGCATAAAAACTTGGTTAGGCCATTTATTTGCAGAGCTATGAGCATCGGTAAATTACAAAACTCGGAAGTTCGAAAGTAAACATGGAATTCCCGCATAAAGTTCACCGTCTTATTTCTCACCTCACACAATAACTACACAATGTAAAGTGTTCTAGTCTTCACCCAATGCACGGCAACGATCATATCTACCTCCGGTTTGTATAAAAACTTGGTTAGGCCATATATTTGCAGAGATATGAGCATCGGTAAATGACGAAAGTCGGGAGTAAAGGTTCGGCGCCAGGCTAGACCCAGCGTCAGTGTAAGTGTTGTTGTTGTTGTTTCCCCAGGCTGTCTGGCCGAACAGCCCCAAGGTCTCGAGCAAGGCCATAAACGAGCGCCCCCACAAAATCCTCCCTGCTTACCACTAACAAAGCCCGGGTGACCGAAGCCACTCCAAGGCAGGGAGCTGAGGAGGGTGCGGAAATGCCCGGGAAACCAAAGCCCCACCCAAGGCCCTGTGCCCCTCAGCAATTATGAAGGGAAAGTTGAGGGGTAAGGGAAAAATGTGACGCTTTGGCTCCCAATCTGCCAACTTCTAGGTTGGCAGTAGGGAGGTCAATCCACGGAAAAGACGCCGCCACTTGAGATCTAGAAGATATATAAGTAAAAGAAACAGTCAGAGTAAGCTATGGGTATGGCAGAGATCGCTCAGTTCTCACTCGGATAGACCAGCCCATCACCACATGACTAGAACCCAATCCTCTCAGCATCAGCTAGGAAAGGCCCTAGAAAGCCGCCTTTGGCGGGGGGATAGCTCCCCTATTTCAACTCCTTTCGGGGTTGGGCACCCGCCCTCAGTGTAAGTGTTGACCGTGTTAGCAAAATTTTGGATATTTGGGGTGTACCGCGTGCCACCAAATCCGTGTTTCCAAAATGCGCGTTACCGGAGGACCGACTGTATATTCCTTGTCCAAGACATCATAACTTCCTTATACTGTACTCAGGAAAACTAGATTATCATAAGATATAATAGCCAGCTATGATATATTATTGATTAGTAATGGCTCTAGGATTATGATGTTGGCATTAAAAAAGTTGGCATTAAAGAAACAACGATTAGAGGGAGAAAAGGCTTCATATATGTTCCGTGTATTTGGTCCCTTTTAGCTAATCTTGACCCTCTCTTCACAGTTGAGGCTACGAGAGGTGTGAAGAAGCAGGCCTGGCAGGTGGTGTCAAGTAGCACAACCTTCGTGAACTCTCCCATCAATGGGGAGGAGCACCACACCTCACCCTGGTCGCTCACCTCCATTGTCAGGAAAATTCTTGTCTATATATGAAGATAACAAATTTAAGTCATATTTCATTCTTGCTAGTCAGGCCAAGAAGGTTTTAAGTCATCATTATACTTGCTAGTCATTTAATGAAGGTTTTAAGTCATTATCATATTTGCTAGTCATTTAAAGAAGGTTTTAAGTCATTAGCATACTTTATAGTCATTTAAAGAAGGTTTTAAGTCATTATCATATTTGCTAGTCATGAAAAAGTGTATAAGTTATCATATTTGCTGGTCATGTAAAGGTTTATTGAAGCAAAAGGTTTTTCATGAGTACTAACTATTGTGTAGGTGAATAATTGTGTAAATACCTGGTATTATTCATTATACAATGTTAGAGCAAATTGGCAAAAAAAGGGGAGGAATTTTATATAATATATATTAAAACTTGAGTCATGTACATGTTTTATGGTGTGAAAGACTATTTATGATTAAAATAAATGTGAATATTTGTTTAAGTATCTCTTTATATGGTACAGTAACAAATTCCCTATGGCTGCTTAGTAAGTAAACAACATGGTACAGTACAGGTTTGGACAATAGTTATTTACTTGCTTGGTATAAAATTATACAAAAAACATGCAAGAAAGAGAAACAAGCCTTATAAGTATTTTGTAGCTGGTTTGTCTGGAAACAAGGGACATCTGAGCTGTCAAATTATTATGGGTGGTCTCTTTCGTGTATGTTTATCATGTAATCTGGAGGAAATAGATAGGTATACGGGCGCTTATATATATACAGTATATATAATACATATAATATACAATATATAATACATACATTAAAGACTATGATCTACACATAAGTAGGTCAGTCTTTTTGTTCACTTGGTGTCATTCCAGACAGCCTGGTCTTTGGCGTCCCTTTTATTCAGTCCTTTGGTTGGAAGATCAGTTTGTACAACCTGATCCCATGTCTTTCTTGGTCTACCTCTCTTTGCAACTCCCTCCACATTAATAGACATGCTTTTCTTAACCCAATTATTCTCATCCATGCTTTCCACATATCCATACCATCTAAGCCTACTCCAATGCATCTCCTCACTAATACTCTCAATGCTTAAGCGCCTCTGAGTTCCACACTGGGTTTTCTGTCTCTCAAAGCAGAGACAAATATTCATTGCACCATCCTCATTAATTTTGCTCCATCCTATTTATTTCTTCTATCTTGGGGGCAGGGGGCTAGGGATCCTCCTCCCTTTGTAAAATTCACCTACTAGATGAGACAGAGAAGGGGCGAGGGAACGCAAAAGGGGTCCCGGACCTTAAGAATTAGAACTTTAAATGTTGTTTCTGTTCGGTCTCTGTCTCAATTTGGCCACCCCCAGCTATGGGGTATGTGCCTGAATATATACATACTGTACATGTACATACACATCTTGACTGGCCAGGTTTCGCTAACTTCCACATTGCACTTCTAACACAAGTGCTATATAACCTCTCTTTTAGTCGCAGAGAGAGCCTTTTCATGGTCAGTAACGGCAACATCTGTCTAAACTTCTTCCATCCACTTGTGACTCTCGCGAATGAACAGGCCGCAGCCCCATCAGCAGCAATCATGTCGCCCAAGTAAATTGACACATTCCAGGTGCAAAACCCCGGACTCTACGCTACCAAGGGGATCTGGTACTGCCAAATAATGTAAAAAAAAAATGGAACTTCCTTACCACTGACAAAGTCTGTGGTAAAATTAAGGGTCCCCCAGTCTTGTTTTTGCCACTGACAAAGTCTGTGGTAAAACTAAGGGTCCCCCAGGCATAAGATTTCCTGGTGGTGGTATGATTAGGTTGAAAATGTAATAAAGGAGGAAAAACAAGTCTGTGAATGTGGAGTGAGCTGTACCAAGGGTCAGATCTAGAAAGACATGGATCAGACCTTACGGTCTGATCTTAAATTTGAAAACCTGACAAGAGAGGCAGCTCTGAACAGGGCTGTCTGGAGCGCTGCAATTAGGATTGGAGACCGGAACCGCACTTGGTGTGAAGCACCCGGTCTTTAGATTTATGTATGTACCACCCAAGCCGAGAGACCATTGTCCGAAACTGTGTTATCCAAAATGCTAGTCATTTCAAGAATTGCAAAGATGATTACATAGATATTCAAGCATATAATGAGATTACAAAGGATATATTAATTAATAGTAAGAATATGGTATATGGTTAAGAGATAACTATGCTCGATTTCTTAACCTGGTGAAAAGTTTACTCTTGTATCACCTGTTATCTTGATAATTAATGGAAAGACAAGAAACTGTGATGTCTGTATCATATTAATTATAATGTAAAACTTGCAATTAACAACATACTTGGCTATATAAACTTGTAATAGCCGAGTAATTAAGATAGGAATAAGTCAATTTCTCGCCCAGCTTAATAATAACCAGACTGTAGGTTGATATTGATTATACCGGTACAGTACTATAGGTAGCGCCAACGAACTGACAATAATCTGGACCATTTAACGTCTTATAACTCAAAATGAATGAAAGCAATCGGGCTGACATTTCTATAATTTGGGAAGAATCCACCAGGAAATAGGTGTGGACATTTACAGCCAGTTTGCTCTAGGCCCTTTTGAGTTACGAAGAGGTCAGGGGTCGAGATAATTTTCAAGTTCGTTGGCGCTACCTATAGTATGCCATTTTTAGCAGCTTTTACATACTGTTAATTGGCAGCAGTTTAAAATACAGTCTCATGCAAAAGTTCTGTTCTTCCTTGTGATTGTGTGTGTGGAAGTCAAATTAGTGTGCTTGAATTAAACATGTACCAGGTACAGTAGTTTGTTGTGCAGTCGTTGATTTATACAAATTATAATGTAAAACTTGCAAAATAAACATACCAAAACGTCAAAACAAATAGTCAACTCATATAAACAAATCTCTAATTACATTACAATAATTTGACTTTCATAAGATCATGTGGAAGAACAGAAGTTATGTAGGAGACTACAATTGCCTGCACAAGTAACTGGTATGGTACACTACATTATAATAAATTTGAGGCAGCTAGCATTGACTGAGAGGAAACACCGACTCAGTTTAAAAACCCGTATTCCTAAACAAACCTCCATCATTGTTGCTGGAAATTAATATAGATTTGTCACATTCCTAACTGGTCAATATGATGTGCTAATAGTTAAACAGTAATTGCAATGAGAAGTACTGTAATAATATGCCATTACTTCTCATTGCATTTACAACTATACCTTGTTCCAAATAAGTAGGCCAAAACTCTTACACATTAACCTCCATAACTCACAAATGAATAGAGTAATTGAGCTAATATTTCTACAACTTAGGAAGGGTCAGCCAGGGAATAAATAGGTGTGGAAATTTACAGCCCATTTGCTTAAGCCCTTTTGAGTTACAGTGGTAAGGGTTCACAATTTCTGGCCTACCTACTTGGAACAAGGTATAGTGTATCATGATAGGTTAAGAATACGGTCAACAAGCCAACGGAAGTTTTCAATTTGTTACATCAGCACGTCAGAATGATTTAGCGATTGTTACTAGATAGTATATCAGAAACTGTATGGATGTTTAACCCCTTCTGTACCGTCGACGTTGTGTGTACTTTATTCTGGCTACTATTAGACGATTGTATTCAGTTAAAAAGGGCCTCCAGCAATTAACAGGCTTCGAACTATCTCATTTAACCATTTTACTATCACAGATCCTTCTTAAACTGCACAAAATTGTCTAAATATAGCTAGAATAAACTTACAAAGACGTCGCCGGTACAGAAGGGGTTAATGAGAGAAATGCTTCCGAGATTCAAAATACTGTACTACTCAAAGAGAACAGAAACAGCTGATCATGATTACACTAGCCTTGTGATGTTTATTTCCTTTTATCTTATCGTCTTGGAGATGGGCATGATGGAAAAATATTATATGGCAGTATTTTCTCATCATTAATATTTTCAGTGTTTTATGTTTATTTATACAGTATTTTAAAATTGCATTTCTATTATCATAATGATCTTCAATATTACTGTATTATTATTATTTATAGCCTTGCTTAGGCGAGATATGGCTGTTTTATGAAAATGAAAATATGATACTGTATTTGTATTATAATAATGATTAGTTATATTAGTAAATATTTAAAGAACGTATACCACCTAGTTTCAGAAAAAATACTCTCATTATATAATTATATAATGTGTATGTATATATTCCTAATATTCAATATCCATTAATGCATATCTATTATTCATGTAAAATCCAATTAATAATGCACATAAATCATATTATCAGAGTAATTGTTAAAGTATGTTACTATATTGTATAGGCAATACAGTCTATCCTCCTATAACGCGACTACAGTATATGGGCGGCAGAGCCCGTCGCGCACTAGGAATTCACGTTATAGGAATAACCCTTTTATGGAGATAATTCTATATGGGTCTGCGCCCCCCAATGTTACCCCTTTTTCTGGATTTCTTGCTAAATAAACATCTATATTACCTACCAGATATCATTAAACCATTAAAAAATATTAAAAGATATCACTTACCTTAAAAATAATGAAGAAAAAGATGATTGTAAGTGGTCATTTCCGACCCTCGCACTACATGAAATTCACACTACACGATCGCGTATAATACCGATCGGTCCTAAGAAAAACCTAGAATATATTAGTTCTTCAATATATCAATATATGAATAAATAATAGAGAAATTAGTGAGATTTTTTTTGAAATCTGCAATATCATGGCCACAATTAACAGAATAAAAACTCGGGACCTCCCCTCATGTTAAAGGAGGATCGTGTTGTAGGAGGATAGACTGTACTGTACAGTATGAAATGAAAGATAGAATGTGAGAAACCATCTCCTTGCACATATAACATAAAGAATATTATTTTTGTAAACAAGTGATTCGTATGTAAATGTCCCAAATCAAAAGTCATGATCACTTGTTTATAATTTTACAATGTTTCCATATTACAGGCTAGCTAATTTGTATAGGGTGGTCCAGTTAACCCTTTCAAGATACCAGGATAAGTTTCTGCCTTTTATTCTGGGTATTAGTAGACAATATTATTACGTTTAGGAAGGAATTGTGGGTGTCAGGAGGTTATTCAAGATAGTTTTTACCTCTATGACTTCTTGGGGCTTTCTAAGCCTGAGTGGAATTGTCTAATATTAGCCAAACTAAAGTTAAATAGCGTCCTTGAATACTGACAGGGTTAATATGTGTTCACAAAAATTGAGTGCAGTTAGATTAATATAAATATTTGGGTGTTAAAGTTTACCTTAAATAGAGTATATTTGCATACTAAACTATTAATCTAAGCCAACTATTTTTTTGCGAATGGTACTTTTCTTTGAATTTGCTTACAATTTGGACCACCGCTTGTGAATATTCTAGTCTACCCTACATAAACTATTAATATGCATGATATCAATGGTAATCTTAAGGCTGAAAGCTTTGTAATATATGCATAGTACATATTTTATCAACCTAGAACTTCCAAGGTAGTAAGCACATATTTATATAATTTGTACTGTACTCTGTTTGGTACTAAGCATAGGATTCTTCATTGCCTTAAAAACCTGAATTTCAATGAGTTCAGTGTACAATATGTCAATTTCAACTCAATTGTACTAGATTATATTTATAATTTAATTTATTTATTTATTGTTATTCATAATATTATGTTATGGAGATTTTAACATGCTTACTAAATATCAACAAGTTCAGTGTATGCTATTAGCCTATATTAATGTTATTTTTTTATTATTTTTACTCAGTGGTATATTCATATTTGTTTTCACCAACTCACCAATTAATTTACAAATAAACCCAACAATTAGGATTTTGACTTGCTAATTAACCCATTCATCACACTGAACTCCACCAAAAGAATCTGGAAGGCTCTTCGTCCGCATCGCACTATGTAAACAATTGAAGCCACCGGATGGAGATATTTAGGAGTGGTGTAAAAAGGCTCAATATGGATTGTATATTGACTAAGCAATTGATTATGAATACAAGATTTGGCTGCAACCTTTAAATAGTCGGTTTTTGCAGTAAATTCTCACATCACACGTGTTCTATCAGTGTCAAGTTTATTCAAGTAAACTATCTGCTACTTATGCTTTTTCAATGGTTCATGGAGTGGTGTGTCGTCTGCTGCGGCTTCATATCACGCGAGTATTGAACCATCCAGTTGTATATAGAGATTGATGGTTCAGCATTAGGACAACAATACTCATGCTATTCTGGCCAACATTAGATGATTTTATTCAACCTAGGAATGACCTCCAGAAATGTAATGGTATATAAACTATGACAATTAGCTTTATGACCAGCACAGGACCTTCCTGAGCTGTATAAAATCATCTAAATATACTGGTAGCTAGCGTATAATGAGAAGCACACCACCCTTACTGAAAGGGTTAAAAGGAAGCTGCTCACATAAAGTTTTATGACGTAACTCGAGTTTAGGCTTGCCTAAAAAAATTCACAATTAATTATTGATCATGTATTATTTTTTGTTTATGTATATATTATTGTGTTCATGTCATTATGATAGTCGACAATATATTAATATGATTTTGGTTTTTTCTTCTAGATATGGATAATGTTGAGCCTTGTGTGATTATAAACATTATACAGTATGTCTGGATATAATTCAAATATGATTATAAGCATTACATTTCTGGATACAATGTAGACAATAATGCTTTGACAAGGGCATTTTCTGGCTTTATAAAAAATCCATATACAGTACTGTATACTGTATATGCTGTTGTTGTTGTTGTTGTTGTTTTTGTTGTTCCCCAAGCTGCCTGGCCGACCAGCCCCAAGGCCCCGAGCAAGGCCAAGGCCATAACCGAGCACCCCCACAGAACCCTCCCCGCCGACCACAATAAAGCCTGGGTGACCGAAGCCACTCCATGGCGGGGAGCTGAGGAGGGTGCGGAAATGCCCAGGAAACCAAAGCCCCACCCAGGGCCCTGTGCCCCTCAGCAATTATGAAGAAAAAAGTTGAGGGGCAAAGGAAAAATGTGACACTTTGGCTTCCAATCTTGGTAGAGTGGGAGGTCAAAACCACGGAAGAGACGCCGTCACTTGAGATCTAGTAGATATAGGAGTAAAAGAAACAGTCAGAGTAAGCTATGGGTATGGCCAGAGATCGCTCAGTTCTCACTCTGATAGACCAGCCCATCACCAGTGTATATGCTGTAAATAAGTACAGTCGATATCAATAGTTCTTAGACAATTTGATCATAAACTGTATAATTTCAAATTACCATACCAGGCCGGGGGAGTGCTGGAGGCCCTTAGTAATTGATTGATTTGATTTGATTGGTCTCTGGGTCTTCTGGGCGACCTAGATGTGTGTGAATGTATATTTTGTTTTTTATGTTGTGTTGTGTTGTCTATGGGGTATTGTGCCTGATTATACAATACATACATCATGTTTTTGACAGTCCGCTTAAACTGGGTAATTACAAGTTACTATCAGTTTTTTGACAGTCTACATGTTTGTTATAGTTATTATAATGTAAAAACTTGCAAAATATACAAACCAAATCAGGGACAACACAATATAAAGACAAAATAACTGATCAAAATCACTATGAGGATATAACGATTTAGCAAAAGTAACATTTTGAAATAATAGAGCACAGTACGACTTATTTCACATTGCATAAGTGTCGACTTCAAATCTCTCTTTCTGAATTCTACACAAATATTCATTTAGGTTTTTGGGGAAGTAATTATTTTATTTGTACACTATCATTGTCAGTTTTTTTTTTCTTTGTCTGCTATAACTTTAAATGCTATGTTCACAATGCAGTTGTTCACATAGCACCATTTTCTTTTGTTGTACTGATACTGTATTTTCATTTAACCCTTAACCTTCGGCGCGCAACATATATCGAGTTAAAGAAAACGTGCCCATATGCGGGCCTCGACAGATGTCGAGTGCAATTTTGAGCACGTAATGTGCTCTGAGAGAGAGCTGAGCGGTGCGAGGAGCATAGATTCCCGCCTGACCGCTCGCCACCACCGCCGTGGGTCGACTGAAATTTATTACACCCTCCTCCACCGTCTCTCACTCGGTACACAGGGAATTATGTAAGGAAATTACCTTATTTTAGGGTTTTTGCACTCGTGTTGCACGATCGTTGCAAGAGAACCAGTGGTCGTAGAAGGATGGTTCAGGTGTCATTGGAAAGCTCTGTTTACGCCCTTTCAGGGATAGATACTTGTATTATGCTCTGGGTCTTGTTTATGCATGAAAAAGAGCACGGAAACAACCCCATTTAGGGTAAAACCACCCGCATGTGGGGTAATAGAAGTTACCGACCCACCCGCTCGTAATGTGTTAAGGCAATTTATACACTACACATACATATACATAACATTTTAAGACTGAGTGCTCCACACATACGTGCAGTTTCAGTCTCTTGTCCTAATGGCGGCGTTCCAGGCAACCCTGTTAACCCGTCCAGCCCCAGCGACGCGTCTGGCGCGTCGCCTATGTATGTAACGCACAGCCCCAGCGACGCGTCTGACGAGTCACCCTAATTGCTCCGACCGTAACCTCAGGTGTAGCCACTCGAGAGGGCTCAAATTTGTATGGGAACTGTGTACGTATCCCACGCAACCGTGCCGATGGTTGAAAACTCTCAAAGTCCACGTGCGTGCGCGTGAGCGCACAATAACCTGTTTTTTTAGGGAAATTGCCTTCAATATTTTACTCTTGTAAAATACGTTTTCGGGGGCTCTGTAGGACCATGTTTTAAGCTTTTTGAGCGTTTTTTCATGGTTTTTCCTTCATTCCTAACCCATTCGCTATTGTTTCTAGAATAAAACAATTTTTTGAAAACGGGCCGGGTTCTGGTGAACAAAAAATAAAAAACTAGGCGGGGCTCCACGGGTTAAGGGCTGCTTCACTTGTCAAGTTTTTGGATTTGAGATCGGCACATATAGTCCGATCCCAGGTCTTCCTCGGTCCACCCCTTGGTGCAGCTCCCTCCACAATCACAGACCTGCATTTTTTCACCCAATTTTGTTTATCCTTTCTCTCCACATGTCCATACCATCCCAATCTACTTGAACGCATCACCTCGCTAATACTCTTTATACCTAAACGTCTCCTCAACTCATCATTTGTTATTCCATCTTGCAGCCTGGCCCCACACATCCATCTCACCATTCTCATCTCATTACGTTCCATTCTGTTGACATCCTCTACTTTAACGGCCCATGTTTCTGAGGCATACGTCATTGCACTTCTAACACATGAGGCATACACTTTTCCCTTCAGGGGGAGAGGCATTCTTTTCATGGTCAGAATTGGCAGCAGTTCTCTGAACTTCCCCCTGCCACATCAATTTTCACAAAATTTGGTGGTCAGATACGATATGTGCCAAGGAGAAGTGATTCAATTTAGGAGGCGATCTGGATCATATGTCACACTGGTGTCATTGTTGTGCATTTAAGTTTATTTTGTGACAAAGCCAGTGTAGGCGGAGGTGTTTCAATTATGTCCAACTAAGAATCTGATGCAGTCACAGGTTAATTAATACAGTACATTCTGTATACTGTATACATACCGTTATTAACCCGAGGAGCGCGATAGTCCTTACAAGGAAGTGTCTGTATAGCGAATGCGATAGGCCTCATGGAAGAAAGCCCATGGACAAAAATAGAAGAATTCCCACAGGCACTCAAATAGAAGCAATATGTGATTAGGTGATATTCCCCTCCACTAGCCTACCTACTTCCTCTCCTCCACCTGTGTCCCACCCCCTCCTCTCCTTCCCCCCTTTCTCTCCTTAATTATTAGCTATTATTCCTCTTATTTTCGTCATTCTCCCTTTCCCTGCCCGAAATATGATGAGTCACGGTCTTCCACGGGCCGTGGCACGGTCGGTAGCACATTTGGCTGCTAATTAATCGAAGGGTCTGCACTTGGATCCCATGCCGTGCCATAGGTAGATGCAAACAGTTTGGGCAGCCTCAGTATAGCATTAGTGGCAATGTCCAGTAAAGTCCCTGTATAAAGGGCACGCCCTAGCCCTGTCATAAAAAGAGTGCATGGCATTAATACTGCAAATAACTAAGGCATATTTATTAAAGAATATAACAGTCAAACTGGACTCAACATTATGCATTAATCTATTTTCTATCCAGTCTTCACAACTTTTCTTATAAGTATAATTATTGTGTACATAAAGTACAAACATAATGTGTGTTGCTCACTCTTAGGTTTGACCAAGGTAAATCATACATTTTCATACACATTTTGATATGCTACAGTTAATTATGCTGCCTATTTTTAAATTTGGGGGTGGGGGGCTAGGAATTCTCCCCTTGTAAAATTCACCTACTAGACAAGACAGAGTATGAGGTGAGGGAACGTGAAAAAGTGGTCCCGGACCCTAAGAATTGGAATTTTAAATGTTGTTTCTGTTCAGCTCTGTCTTGAGTTGGCCACCCCCAGCTATGTGCCTGTTACATACATACATTTTAAATTGAACATTGGATATTACCAATTTCCAAGCTATTTATTTATTTCCTTATGATATGATATGGATAACCTTTAACCCCTTCTATACCGATGACGTCTTTTGTTTTATTTCAGCTACCTTTAGATGATTTTGTGTAGCTTAGGAAGGATATATGGTAGCTGAAAGGCTCAATTGAGATAGTCTGTAGTTTTTTCAATTGATCCACGTCCTTCCTAAGCTGATTAATATCATCTAATAGTAGCCAAGATATAGTTAAAAAGGACATCGCGGTAAAGAAGGGGTTAACTTAGGATTCGCTTCACAATTGGAAGGAAGTGTACAGTAAATCCCCATCTGACGGAGTAGTAATGGATGTTCTGTCTTTTACCTCTTGTTTGTTGGACTAACGACCATATTCTTCACCGGACTGATCCAAGAGGGCACTTTGGACACCTGTTTTTCTCCATTAGTTTGGAAATCTCAAGACCTTTTACTCCATTAGTTTGGTATTTGTAAGATGCTTCAACTTATTCAGGAGTCACTTTTTTTCTGGGCGAGTGATAGTGAGCCTGCAATTTAGGAAAAATTAGGTGTTGGCCGGGACATATTTGTAACTTTAAAAAAATTATAAGAAATTTTGAAGGTGTCTGTGGAGGCATTATATCTAGAGTAGGCCTACAAGCTAAAAATTTACAATATTGCTTGAAAATGTCCAAAACCTTCAATAACAATAAAATAATATAAATTATCCAGCAAGACATCGAATAATGGTACAGTATGTTAAACATATGGAAAAGGCATTGTTTATGATGTATCAAACCTGACAAGTTAGGCAGCCCGGAGAGGGGCTGCTTGGAGTGCCGCCATTAGGACATGAGAACGGAACCGCACTTGTGTGGAGCACTCGGGTGTTTAAATTTATGTATGCATGTATGTATGCACAGAACGGGGAACTAGCATTACTTTATGAGAGAGAACTTTTTATTACTTACTATGAGAGATTGCAGTTTATTTATTCTTTCTTCATTGATTTGCAATTATTCATAAGGATAATATTGAAGAATATGTCCATTTATCTGAAAGACAGGCAATTGTCTGAAACGTCCCGGACTTCCCAAACTTGACTAATTCCTTTAACGTGACGATAGTGCGTTGATATATGTGCGATTAGTTTGCTTGGGAAAACAGATTAACTTGCTCATGTAGTAATGTACACCCTATGTGGTGGATTGTTCTTTATTTTAAAATTTTTATTTTGCGTTATTTCCACATAGCGATTTTTATTAGTTCTTTTGACTTTATATTGTCCTTGTCCCAATTTGGTTTGTTTAGTTTGCAAGTTTTACATTTTAATGAATATAATTTCTTTATTAAGACTAAGCAGCATATCTAGTCTGTTAAGACGGGTGTGTTTCGAAAGATGGGGTTTTACTATATACAGTACAAGGTTTCAAATATGCTAGATTATATTCAAATTGTGATGAGTAGTTTATTTGTGCAATAATTGTATTGTGCCTCTGGTCACTGATGCCTATATCGCATTCTTAATTTGTAGCTTTCCATGGACACTGTATTCTAGTCATAAAACTTTGCTCAACGGAATGTCACATAGGCCGTATTCCTAGATAATGCCCATCATTGTCGGTGGTATAGTCTTTCTAGGCTGGACAGAAATCGTAACCCCTAACCTCTTATAACTCAAAAACGACTAGAATAATCGAGCTATTTTTTTCTCTCTACCAAATAGGAAGATTTGGCCAGGGGATAAATAGGTGTGGAAATTGACAGCTCATATTTTGCTCTTGCACCTTTTGAGTTATAGAGGTTAGAGGTTACGATTTCTACCCAACCGAGAAAGAACGGACTATAGTTGCCGAAGTCTTGCCGTATTCCTAGCCGTTCAGAATGATACACAAAGTTGTTGTAATTATAATGAGAGTTCTGTAACAATGTTCCGGTACTTCTCATCACTTAAGGGGAGATAGGCTATTTTTCTGGTCCCCCTTTTCCTCATGCTTAGCCCATTAGTTTTCAGTTTTTTTTAAGATGTTTGCCTAATTAGTTTGTCAATTTTTAGACCTTTCGCCATTTCTTTGTCAATATAAGAGCTTTTGTGCCATTCAGGTGTCAATTTTTTTCCTGGTGATCAATATTGAGCCTGTAATTGAGACGGAACCGGCCTTTGGCCGGGATTTTTTTTACCAAAAAAATTACAAATTTATCTAGAAGGGGGATCTAATGGATTTTTTTGTTTTTTAATTTGATGGGGGTCTAGCGAGGAAACTAACAAATAAATTAATAACTGAATAAATAGACCAACAAACCGGCCACTACCTTCTTACAACAAGTACTGTATATCATTTGGTATTGGCTGTCTAGGCTTACAACAATGACACCTTCACTGATGGTGTTTGTCTGGGAGTACAGACCATAATCTTTGTGGTTGCTATTATTATGCTGCTTGCTATACAGGTCTCCCTTGAAGTACGATTGGGTTACGTTCCTAAAAACCCCATCTTAAATAGAAAAATCATATAGCAAACCCTAAAATAATGGGGTAAATGGGGATGTGTTCTGGGACCAACCAAAACAAAACTCAAGCACCTAAAAATCTATAATAATATCGTAAAATTGGGGCATCGGATAGGGGGGAGACCTGTACTGATATTTCTTCACTTATAGATGATATTGACATTTTATACAAAATGCATTTGAAAACAAATATGTACCGTGTAGAAAGTTTTGTTTGTTTTTTTGTTTTGTTTTATCCAGAAAGTAAATAATTTCATATATGAGTCAAAAATTTTGGTGGTTAAATCTCAATTTACTATACTGTATATATTGTTTAGCTTAACCTCTGAAGTGCGCATGGGGGTAATTGGAAACGTCCCCCTGTGCTGACGTATTTGAGGTGTTTCCGTCACTAAAATATTCATTGTGCCATTAATAGCATTAATATTTATCCATATGCGCCTATTATGGGTTGATTATAAAGGTATTAACCTGAAACAACAATAAAACGAGTGAAAACAGCGTTTGGATGGTCAAAATCGGAGATATAGCCCGCGAGTTGTATAATGTATGGGTGAGGCAATCTGCTTTCCCGCCAATTTCCCCCAAGGCCACTGAGACGCAGTCGATCGATACTCTCTCTCTCTCTCTTGCACTCGCTTGCTATCAGTGATGACCACACCCTCCAATCGGATTTCTAATGTTAGCACGAAAATATACCTCAGAATAAGGGAATAACAGGGAAAATAGGTGATAACTGAAGGAGAGGAGGAAAGTGGGGAAGGAGGGGAGGTAGAGGACTGAAATTTTGCATGGCCCAGGGGCCAAAAAAAAAAAAAAAAATAAAAAAAAAAAAATATAAAAAAAAAAATTTTTTTCGATGTCAAAAGTTGATTTTTATTTTCTCTGACTCTTAAGAGTCTTCCCGCAGTGCGCCGGGGGAACTCTTAAGAGTCTCCCCGCAGCTCCCGGGTTAAGGCAGCGTCACTCAGGCATTTTCCAGCCCTTTACCAACCAAAATGGGATTATGGCTTATGATTCTCGGTAAAGACATCTAAAAGAGTCACATGGGTCAAATTACTCATTCTAGTTATAAATATTTGGACGTGAATTGCTTTCTAAATAGGCCTACTGTAAATCAAGTAATTAACCCTTTCCCGCAGTTGGACGCGATCGCTTATATCAGGGATACTTTAAATATTTGTGACCATCAGGGGTGTTTATACAGTATACCTTTAGTTTAATTGCTTCAACCTCTGCAGTTGTCTTTGAGCGAGTTGTGGGTAGAACTAATTTTGGAGAGGTAATTATGAGATTAAGATACAGTAATTCTATTTTGAATACTAAGCGGCAACCCCCAAGTCTGAAAGGGCCAAATTAGCAAAAATGTAATGACAAATGATAACCGGAATCGGTTTCAAGCTAAAGAAAAAAAATAATAAAAAAATAAATAAAAAGTAAAAAATAAATGCCTGTGTGTCACTCCCTCATGGGTGCCTAGAGAATAGGTACAGTCATGATTACAAATCTCACTCGAGAGGTAGCCTAAGTCTTGGCCAGGGTTAGGCTGCACAGTCGAACACACTCAACCATCGTTCCAATTAAGTTTAGTGCCTTCAATGAACAATGCTCGGATCATCCCTGAAACATGAGCAAGTTTTTGACACTTTTGCTTCACATAATATTGTGTTGTTCAAGTAATATAGGCCTATATGCATTTTAAGAAATAGACATGAAAGTTTGTGATAGCTGTGTAATGTGTTGTTAGTGTGTGGTACTATTTGACATTCATATGGTTTTTTGCTTCATCTATTTATTATTTCACTGACCTATTTCTTGAGGTGAGCCCTTAACCGTGCAGTTGTTAAGTGATAAGCCTGGTTGCCATACAGAGGGAATGGTTGCGCTATTGTGGCACAATCTTTTAGCTACATTCTTTATCGTAAAAAGCTGTATCAGTTAATGTCATTAATCCATAAATGATTATAGATGTGATTGTCAATACCCACAATTACATGATGGATATTAACCAATTACAGATTGATTGAAGAAATGTCGGTCCATGTCAATATACGCAGATTACCTTATTTTGGAAGAAAAAAACTAAAAATATGGCAATATCAGAGATATGAGGAGTAGAATGCTTCAAATCGACTGGTTAAAGTTAAGGGAGTCCACCTCGCTTTTTGTCTCTTTTTCTCCCTCTCTCTTTGGCTTGTATCCATTTGGCCCATTCAGCCTACTGTTTTGAAATGTTTACCCCCATCTAGTTTTCAATATTTTCCTGGCGAGCGGTAGCGAGCCAGCATAATATATTTTTGTTTTGACAGCAAGCTAAATTTTCACATTTTTCGATAGAAAAATGTCTCCGGCGAAGCTGGATTTCTCCATACAATGCTGGCTCGCTATCGCTCGCCAGGAAGAAATCGACACCTTAATCGGGATAAACGTCTTAAAACAGTTGGCTGAATCAGGCAGAATGGATACAAGCCAGGGAAAGGGAAAAAAAGGAGAGAAGGATAGAAAAAGCCGGTGACCCCCCCCCCCCCTTAATTGCCCCGCCCAGTAGTGTAGAGGCTGTGTTGGAATACGAGGCTCGTGTGTGGTCATAGCAGTGCCCGTCACGCATATCTCGTCAGAGATTAGTAATCATGACTGTACATCAATATATGATTCCCATAGTTTCTTGTATGTGCATACAAAAATGATAAATACAGTTTGTGTAGTGTATAGATTAATTCTAAAAACATTAATTAAGCTATTTTAGTATGTAATTCTTTTTGTAACATATTTGAAGGGCAAGTTGTAAACAAAAATGGTTAAAGGATGTAATTTTTGATCTTTTAAAACAAAAATATGTTATGGTACTTGTATAAGTCTGTCATCGAGTAAGCATAATTAAAACCTATATAGTCTTGAATTATATACCAGTACTTTTTCATTGTAAGTTACGTTTGTTTCTTATGATGAAATGTATGGCTGCAGATCATTTAGTCTCGCCTTATGCGGTAGTTCAGTTACAATCACATTACCGTTTAAACCCTCTCTATCTCGTAATAATTGATATAGCTTGGAACAGTCTAGGGAATCATGTGTCCGAGAAGTTGAAATTTCTGAGGTCAAATGGAGGGAATTATGTTCGAAAAGTCCAATTTTCTGAGGTTTGACATCTGACACCATTCCCCTTGTAACCCGGATTTTGTTAGCCAGTCCGAGTCACTCCGAGGAATGCTGCATTTCAAGAATGATAGGTCTGAAATAGAGAGGGTTTACTTATTATTACTTTTATTGCACTGGTTTAGGTATCAGATAGGGTATTTTTGTGGTGCAAGTACAGTAAGGCTGCAGTAATTCCTCAATTACAGTTTTAGTTACAGTTCTGAGAAAACTATTTTGAAATGAAACTCTCTGTTTTTCTCTGTAAATTTTCTTGCGAATATCACTATATATTTCTAATATATACAGTCGTCCCTCGGGTAGCGCGGGTATATCGTACTGGGACCGCGCCGCGCTACGCAAACACGCGCTACACAAAGCAAAGAACTTATGGGATTAATTCTATTGGTTCTGGCCACTTCCCCAAAGTCCCCTTTTTTACCCATTTACCACCCGATTATCTATTTATTGTCAGTATTATTACGTTGGCAACATACCTTCATACTAGGGGTCAATAATCCAAGTTAAGACGATTGGTACTATGAAATGCCATTTATTTGACACAAAAACAATGCTGCGCAGCTGTAGTACAACAATAACAAACCACATGTCGTCTGCGTGAGAGGCAGGCGGCGGCAGCTTGGCTAAACTTGCCAACAATCTACCGCCTTCATTAGAGTTATAGTTTAATGTACTTTTACTATTATAAATATTATTTGGTAAAATTAAATTCAATTCCATAGAGTAAATTATAATAATATTTTATTGCATACAGAAATAACTCGGGTTTAGACATAGCCACACAAGAACAACACACACACACACACACAAACTGACTCAACAATAACACAGGAAAATCAGCTGACGAATCTCGGTGTTTCAAATTAACTTGCATTGAAAGTATATTCGTCGTATAAGGCCATCCATGGTGCCATCCATGTGCCTCCTGCACATCAACACATCGCCTGCCGAACAACAACCTTTCGCACCCTACAAATCCACAAACCCAGCCGCACATCTTCCCACACCTCCCCAGACCCAGAAAACACCCACATTAATCCCATCTATGGCCATTGACCACCCTACTGCTGTTGATCAAATACATTTTCAGGATGAACGTAGGATGCAACAAGCCCCCCTCACCACTGCCACATCGCCTCCCCCCTCACCACTGCCACCTGCCCACCTACAACCGACCCGTAACTCCACCCCCCTGCAGGCCTCACCCACCCATACACCAAGCCCACTATCACCCACAACCACACTTAGCTCACCACATAACCCCTCGCAGCCCCAGCCACACCTACTGGGGTTGTCTATACCAGTGTGCAGATATTATCTGGAAAGAAGGTGCTACTTTGGTCAAAAGGGCGAATATAATGGGAATTCATGTAGATTTGCTCATCCCAAAATTTGCAACAACATAACCAGTCATGGAAAATGTAGATTTGGTGAAACCTGCAAATACCACCACCCATCCCTTTGCAAGACATCACTTGAGAACAAGACCTGCTACAATATGAAATGCCCAGCTTTTCATATTAAAGGGACTTGGAGATATGCTAGACCTAACACGAATGGTAGCCCAAAAAACTCTCTAGCTATGCGAGGACGAGACAGAGGAAAAAGGCAAGGAGGGAAAGGGCAGATGAAGATGAAGAGACTGAGGGAGATGGAAGAGCACATAGAACACCTCGAGCACCTCCTGGCCTCCCAAGAGTGGCCAATACATCCCGAAGACTATTAGGTACACATAGTACTCCAAACAATCCCTCCCCAATCTTGTTTGCAAATATCCAAGGCCTAAAAAATAGAACCACGAACAAAGTACCATTTATTAGGGGCCTGCTAGAAGAAGGAAACGCTATATTTGCGGCTCTCACAGAAACTCGCATTAAAGATCAGCAAGATAGTGAGGTATGGATTCCTGGTTACAACCTACATAGGGCGGACAGAACGCATAGATCACATGGAGGTGTAGCCTTGTACATACATGACTCACTGATATGTACTGAATTCCTAAATAACAGTAACGAAGTGGTGGAAATACTTGGAGTTAAAATAGAATCCCTAAATTTAGCAGTTATTGTTACATACAGGCCTCCAGACTCATCCCGAGAAGAATTCAAAACCCAGCTCAACAAAATAAAATCAGAAGTGGAAACCCTGGGAACCCAACACCAAATATTATATGGCTAGGAGACTTTAACCTACCAAACATTAAATGGAGACAACTAGAAAACCAGTTAGTGGCAAATAACCGGAGAAGCAAATACTAATACGAGAGAGCTTTTTGAACTTTGTGATTTTTTTAGTCTTACCCAACATATTGCTGAACCCACACGGGAAAACAATATCTTAGACCTGGTCTTCACTAACAACGACTCTCTAGTACACAGCATTAACATATCGGACACAACATACTCAGATCATAAATTAATTGAGATCAAAACAACCTTAGAAAGTGTACAGACAACCTCAGAATCGAGAACAAAAACCGGCCCCTTCAGTAAATTTAACTTCAATAACAAAAACATTAGGTGGGAAGAGGTAAATCAAGAAATGGAGGAAATAGACTGGGAAGATTTAATGGATAACATGACACCAGCAGAATGTCTAGTCTTAACCCGGGAACTGCGGGGAGACTCTTAAGAGTTCCCCCGGCGGACTGCGGGGAGACTCTTAAGAGTGAGTGAAAAAAAAAATCAACTTTTGACATCGAAAAAAAAATATTTGTATTTATTTATTTATTTATTTTTGGCCCCTGGGCCATGCAAAATCTCAGTCCTCTACCTCCCCTCCTTCCCCACTTTCCTCCTCTCCTTCAGTTATCACCTATTTTCCCTGTTATTCCCTTATTCTGAGGTATATTTTCGTGCTAACATTAGAAATCCGGTTGGAGGGTGTGGTCATCACTGATAGCAAGCGAATGCAAGAGAGAGAGAGAGAGAGTATCGATCGACTGTGTCTCAGTGGCCTTGGGGGAAATTGGCGGGAAAGCAGCTTGCCTCACCCATACATTATACAACTCGCGGGCTATATCTCCGATTTTGACCATCCAAACGCTGTTTTCACTCGTTTTATTGTTGTTTCAGGTTAATACCTTTATAATCAACCCATAATAGGTGCATATGGATAAGTATTAATGCTATTAATGGCACAATGAATATTTTAGTGACGGAAACACCTCAAATACGTCAGCACAGGGGGACGTTTCCAATTACCCCCATGCGCACTTGTTAGGTTAATAACAGAAACCATGACCCAAATCTGTAGCCACCATATACCTGCAAGACAAACAAAACTAAAAAGCAAACAAGATCGGGAAAGGAGGAGGCTGTACAGAAGAAGAAAATTACTCACACAAAGACGCACACATCAAAATCTACAGGATAGGCAAAAGGTCGAAATAGATAGAGAAATTGTGGAAATTGAACAAAGGCTAAGAATATCATATGAACTACAACATATGGAAGAGGAGAGGAAAGCTATTGCAGGTATAAAGGAAAATTCCAAATACTTCTTTTCATACGCCAAACAAAAGGCTAAAACAACATCAAACATCGGCCCACTGAGCAAAGGGGACGAAAAGGAAATGAGCGAACTCTTAAGCAGGCAGTATGAAATGGCATTCAGTGAGCCTGATGAAACAAAAGTCATCAGAGACCAAAATATATTTTTCATGGAAACCTCCCCCCATGGAAACCCCTCAGATGCTGGATATTGATTTCGGTCCAAAAGACATAGAAGAGGCCATTTCCAACATGCCATCCCATTCGGCACCAGGCCCGGACTCATGGAATTCGATCCTAATGAAGAAATGTAAGGAAAACCTCTCAAAACCCCTGGCTATAATGTGGAGAAGGAGTCTAGACACTGGTGACATACCAGATAGCTTGAAAAACGCAATAATTGCCCCACTGCATAAAGGAGGGAGTAAAGCACTACCAAAAAACTACCGCCCGGTAGCTCTAACCTCTCACATCATTAAAGTTTTCGAGCGAGTCCTGCGAAGCAAAATTTCAACATTCATGGAGACAAATGAACTACACAACACCGGTCAACATGGGTGCAGAGCGGGAAGATCATGTCTCTCACAACTTTTGGAACACTATGACAAAATTCTTAAAGCGCTAGAAGAAAAGAAAAACGTGGATGTCATTTACACCGATTTTGCTAAGGCATTTGATAAATGTGACCATGGTATAATAGCCCACAAACTGAAAGCAAAAGGTATAACTGGGAAAATCGGACAGTGGATATACAATTTCCTCGTAAACCGAAAACAATCAGTAGCAGTAAACCAAGTCACATCTGAGCCTTCGGATGTCAAAAGCTCAGTGCCCCAAGGAACAGTGCTAGCGCCCCTTCTGTTCCTCATACTAATTTGCGACATAGATACCAACACCAGACACAGTACGGTGTCGTCTTTTGCTGATGACACAAAATTAAGCAAGATAGTAAACACACAAGAGGACACGGGCCGACTGCAGGAAGAGATGAATGTAGTGTTCCAGTGGACCAGGGAAAACAACATGCAATTCAATGAGGAAAAATTCCAATTAATACGGTACGGAGATAATAATGGTGTTAAAGAAATTACAAATTACTGAACAGAATCTAACCACATAATAGAACGGAAAGACAGTGTGAAAGACCTTGGGGTATTAATGTCTGAAAATATGGGTTTCAAAGTACATAACCAGGTCAAAGTGGCGGCTGCGAAACGTCTAACGGGTTGGATTCTGCGTACTTTTAAAACACGCGGTGAATTGCCTATGATAACGCTCTTCAAATCTCTAGTGCTACCGCGGCTTGAATACTGTAGTGTATTAACATCCCCATACAAAGCAGGTGAAATGAATGACGTAGAGAGTGTACAAAGAAATTTCACTTCGCATATAAGTTCGATAAAACATCTACACTATTGGGAGCGTTTAAGAGCACTGAATCTGTACTCACTGGAACGTAGAAGAGAACGTTACCTAATAATATACACGTGGAAAATCGCAGAGGGTTTAGTACCAAACCTACATACTCCGATAGTCATGAAATTCAGTGATAGGAGAGGCTGGGAATGCGAAATCCCCCGGATGAATAACAGGGGTGCTATGGGCTCTCTGCGAGAGGGCTGGTTATCACACAGAGGCCCACGTCTCTTCAACAAACTCCCACGGCGAGTAAGAGACATGAGGGACATCTCGTTAGACAACTTCAAGAGAGCCCTAGATGTCGAACTGCAAAAAGTGCCAGACGAGCCCATCCTCGCAAGGGAGCGAGCTGTCGCTTCAAACAGTCTACTGCACCAAATCACCACCCATAACGAGGGGCGTCGCGCTCCTTGGTGCCGCTAGAAGAGTGGCGAACACATCAAAAGGTATCAAAAGGTATCAAGGAGGTTTATAAATGTGTCTTATACACGCCGGTATATACGGGTCTGACGAGTTTGCCGTCACAGGCCGACAGATGCCGAGAGATGCCGACCAGCCACCACCCGCCACGAGCGCTACATAAACAAAGCGTGTTAGATGCTGACTCGGCACATTTGGGGTACCCGTGTTAGAGCAAAACCGCACTGTCCAAAGCCGCGCTACCCGAGGGAGGACTGTAGTGTTAAAATGAAGCATAATTTAACCCCTCCAACTCGGCTGTCCTCTTACACTCAATACTCCCAGAATCAACCACTATGGGGCCTTATGCCCTTAATAGCTTAGCAATCGCCACAGGCCGTAGCTCGATTGGTAGAGCGTTCGCCTGCTAACCGTGAGGTGATGGTTCGAGCCTCGGGCCAGCCAGTGAGTTATTGGCAGATGTCAGTGCTGTTGGTGAACGTGCGGTGCGGTCTAGCAATCTGTGGCAACTATTCACTAACTCCCTGATTCATCAGGGCACCCACCCTAGCCTTGCTATTCAGCAGGGAGTGCATGGTGGTAAAAACTGCATCAATGGTAATAGGTAGAAAGATCAGCTAAATGGGAAAATAGAGTACTTAGTGTTGTGTTGATCCTGGCGTTGACCGGACATCGCTATGTCATCTGGTTGTTGTGTGTTGTGAGGTTGTGAAAAATTTGAGCACGGGAGTATGAGAGGACACCTGAGTTCTGCAGTGAAAGATTGGTGTGGAGTACAGTATAAGAGGACAGCCGAGTTTGAAGGGTTAATGTATTGTACAGCCATGGAAAGACATCGTTTAATAATTGATGGTAATATATCAATGAGGACATACTGTATATGCCAAGTGGCATCAACTCCTCACTGTCACCTTTGTATGCTAAGATGAACATTGTAAACTGAATTTGTATATATCCAACATTGGTGGCAATAAAACCTTTTGAATTTGAAGAATCTATTGTAATACATAGCAAACTCTTATTGATAACTACAGTACTTGAATCACAGACATCAAGTTACTGGATTCTAGTACTGTAGTTAATTCTTACAGACCTGTTTTTATCATTAGGGTTTCAAGCATTCTTGACCATGACTGTACAATTTGTTCTGTAATTAATGACACGTACTAATGATCTAGTGTAAAACAAGGATACTTTAAATGAGGAATGCCTGTACTTGACATTTTAAGTAATGTAGTGCTGTATCCAATAACATCTGCTGCATGTTAAAATGTTCAGCATATTCTAGGTGCCAATACTTGCATTTAATGTTAAATATCGCCTCCTATATGTGCTTTCTATACGATATATCACCTTCATTACGAGTTAGACAGGATACTCCTATTTCATTGTATTACAGTATATATAATCCTTGTACTGGTGCTTTCATATGCTATATATTTTTTTCATATCGAGTAGTGTTAGACTGTATTTATGGTAGCTTAGGCACATGCACTGATATTTTATGAGATTATTGTATAATTTATTTGATATATTTTTGTACATTAGGAGTCAAATAATGTACTGCGATAAAGTGCAATTAGTGTACTACTGTATTTATGGATGAAAATGTAGGTGTCATATGTTGATTTAAAGATACTGTATGTGAAATGTAAAGCTTCTAATGATATAACCCATCAATAAGACAATAAGATGGCAACTTTTACTTTTTTATTTTAGCTGCCTTTAGGCTCTTATTCAACTTGGAAGGACCTCTTGGAATTGATTGAGATTGTTCATAGTTTTTCAATTCTTAGCAGTCTTTCCTCGAATTGAAAATTATCTTGGGGTATCTAAAATAAAATGTAAAGAATTTCATCTGTTTGTAATGGTTTCGAGTAGTGAATGGCATAGGACACCGAGGTCAATAAAAGGTTCAGTATGTAAACTGGAAATATTGGATAGCATGGAAGTTTTTGGTGAGAGTAGAGGGTGTGTTAGATAGGGTGGAAAGAGGGCTGTGTAAGATAAATAAGCAGAAGTAGGGTGGAATATTTCTTAGATGAAGTGACAGGAACCGGATGGGATGAGATAGGGTATGGAAATAGATAAAACATGTGATATGAAAGATGTCGACTGAAGTATGGATAATAATATAACAAGTGTAGGATATGATATGAAGTATTAGAAGAAAAAGGTAAGGCAAGTTAGATTAACTTGGAATAGGGTAT
This sequence comes from Paralithodes platypus, assembly GCA_032716605.1. NCBI lineage: Eukaryota > Metazoa > Arthropoda > Malacostraca > Decapoda > Lithodidae > Paralithodes > Paralithodes platypus. The sequence continues at coordinate 112,846 of CM064568.1, forward strand.
GTAAGGTGAAGACAGGTTTGAAACTAGGTTTGGAAGGTTAGACAATCATGGAATAAGGTGCAGTTCATGTGAGACAAAATAGGTGCCAGTTATGGTATATAAGACATAGGACTGTGCATGGGAGAAAAGTGATACAAGAGAATGGGAGGGCTAATACATGTTGAAGATGAGAATTAGTTATGGTAGGTAAAGAATGTATCTTAATTTGGTATAGAATTAGGACAGGTACATACTGTACATTCACTTTAAAGAGAATCCATAAGAATTAGTGTCAGTCTCAAATCCTAATAGGTGTATTCCAGGCAGCCTTGTTCTGTTTTGTTCTGTGTAGAGTATTAAATGGACCATTAAATTAACCAGGAAGACTGGTTGAGAAAGGGAGAAGAGGTTACACAAGATGGTAAATGAAAACTTAGCTTGGTTGAGTAGGCAATCGGAGGTACCAGGGATGTTTAGAAGGGGTTACATCAGATGTTAATTGAGAAGTTAAATTAGTTTAGTAGTCAGTATCAGATACAGGAAATTAATATGCGTAGGGTGAACTGTTGAATGGTGTGAGACTGCCACTGGTGTACGAGGTAATACTTGGTAGTAGAGATAAATCTGTGTTGGTTATATGGTCAGGGAGGATAGGACAGGATAGATTGATTGGCTATAGTGACATGAGAAAAGAAAATATGTGGATACTTGGTTAAGCATCAAGAGGCAGGTAAAGGGTGGTAATAGCAAAAAGGAGTAATTTTTACAATATCCTATGCTAGCAACTTGCATGCAGTACCTACCATAAGTTAGATTATTGCAAATGATGTAAGTAATAACAACATTTACTGGAAATTTTGATGGTTTGTATAAAGTAAGATATATCTATTGCTTTACTAATACTGTATATGCATACTGCCTTTGCGAAACACTAATATATGCAACATTTGCAGTATCACAATTATTAATGTACACAGTGGATCAGAATACTGTATTGAAGTTAGACTCCGTCTTGCTTTAATATTAATCAATTGCTTTTATATGACAAAGAATTTATAAGAGTTTGATCTTTTTTCAGTGGAATTTATGTTCACTTGGTATTGTAATTAACTTTTATATTTTATTAGAAACACAATAGAGAGAATTCAATTTTATCACTGCGCTACCGTCACTTCTACACATCTATTAGTCGAGCAAATCTTCAGCTTCTTTGCATTTCTAGCTAGCGAGTCCAGTAGCGGTGTTTGCTACGATTGTGATCACATTACTATCTCTGAATGTTGCTGCATGTATGTAGGTTTGCATATTTGGTCAACTTTATTAGGATTCAAATAAGTTTCATGCGACTAAGTTGATCAAGTAATCGTCTTTTATTAGGTCACCAGTTAATATCCTGTATGTACTGTATTTGGATCGGGTCATATTTGTTTGTGCCTGGGCATGTTTCAAATATAAAGTTTATCGCAACTATTTTGATCTACCAATTATTATTTTCATTATGCTAAAAACACTCTTGGTGACCAATTGAGCATTATGTGTCATGATATTTAATCCATCCATTGTCTATATTTTTTATTAATTTCACCACAACACCAAACACCTCCAACAAAATTAATGAAAGCATATATGTGATCCACCGGGATTCGAACCTGGGTTATCACACACAGATTTGTAAACACTCTAACCATTACACCACCAGGACGGTTAAAGGTTTATGCACACGCCTACGACTTATTATCCATTCTCGAATACTGGATATTAATCTAATCATGTTCATATTCCCAACCGCGCTATGGTAGCCTAATGTTTAAGTGAGAGGAAAGAATATTCATGGGGCACAGATCATATAGACCGGCCTCGCTATGAAATATCTCTGAACCTACTAATAATCTATATTTTTTGTTTTTTTATTAGGTGACCAATGACGGTGGATGTGCAGGATTCTTTTATATGCCAGAATTATCTTCTGTTGCGTATCTTATGCTTATAATGTACACTAACTCATTTGTACATGGTTGGCCAGTTAGTATGCGATATTGATAAAAAAGTAAATGTACATGCTCAGGCACATACCCCACAGCTGGAGGTGGCCAACTCGAGACAGAGCCCTAATAGGGACAACACAACACAAAAACAAAACAAAAAACTCACATACATCTAGATCACCCAGGAGAAGACCCAGTGACCCAAGTCCATTTTGGGGTCCCCAGCTAACACACCCAGGTCCCAGACCTCATGGGGAGGTTCGGTCTTAGCAGGCAGACACACAGCGGAGCTTACCTCACAATGCCCGCCCACTTTACTTCCAGGCATGGCCCTTCATAAGATAGACCGGCTCCCCGCAAATAATTAGGAGTTTGATTAATCAATTTAGTGTCAAAATGTACCTGAACTATTGTACAGGTACATATTGAAACTAAATTTATAATCTAGCTACAGTACTAATTTTGTATGGGCATTATCTTTGTCTATTTTGCATACTAATTGGACCACCGTTCACTAATTGGCTAGTCTACCGTACAGAAGAGGAATATAAAGCCATTGTCACACGAGCATGAGATGTATCGGCGCCGCAGTATTGAAATAAGAAATATACTAAAATATAATCTATAAACTAAGAAGTTTCATCTTTACTAGGACTATATTTTGAAATATTTATATGACTTATTTTATATATGACTGAGGTGTATATGAATGTGGTGAAGGTCCGCTGCGTGTCTGCCTGCTGTGACCGGAACCTCTCCGGGAGATCTGGGACCTGGGAATCATTTGCTGGGGACCCCTCATTGTCCTTGGTCTCTGGGCCTTCTCCTGGGCGACCTAGATGTGTGTGAATTTTCTATATTTATTATATTTTGTTGTTTCTGTTCGGGCTCTGTCTCAAGTCGGCCACCCCCAGCTATGGGGTATCGCCGATGTGCTCATAGTTTCTGTTTCTCGGATAGTTATTTTAAGGTGTACTCTTACTTGGCAAATTCTTACATCATGAATGGTTCTTATGTATTGCAGATTCAGTTCAAGAGAATGGTACATGAATGATAATTCCAATCCAGCTAATTATAAGTTGCCCTTGCAATACATGTTTTTTTTTTTTTTTTTTTTTTTCCTAAAACTAAATGTAGGAGAGAGCGGTGATGGTTCGGACGTTTTTTTTTTTTAAATATTTGTAGAAATTCAGGTTTAAGCAGTAGTATAATCTAGTTGATGTTAAAATGTTGCTTCGTTATTTGGTTCTTTAGCCTAATTATTTCAAACCCTTAGCTCTTTTCAGTTTTGAGCTATAGTTCCCGAAACACAAGTTTCTAAATCGGCCGAACCTTCCCTACCAGTGGTGATGGTTCGGTCAGAAGGGTGGGATGGTTCGGCCACGTATATTAATTGGCATAATCTTAAAATTATGTGAGTTGGATTTGCTAAAAACAAGAATTTATCAATTCAAAGCCATTTTATTTTGCTAAAATACAAAATTAAACTTCATAATCGAAATTAACCTCTTCATATTTGTAAACAAATAATATTGAAAACAAACTGGATTATACTTAACCAGAATTATGGATAATGTACTTATCCATAAATCAAATAAACATACAGTACCTTTATTTGTATAAACAATATTAAAGGTATGGATTAGGACTATGTTACTTCAAATAAATTACATAATTGACTTAGTTTATATTATATTGTATTAGCACAGATAAATACATAATAAAATATAAATATATTATTCCCTGATGGATATTAACCCTAGTCTAGCGGGTCCTCTGTGGCCGTTTTGGGCCTTTTCAGGCCATTCTGACTGCTATATCAACCATCAGTATGAAAGGAACTGTATTGCGCCAAAAACTAGGTGGAAATCGCTACACAATGACGCCACATACAGCTACGTAGCACTCGTGGAGCACTGACAGTGTTACCTCGAAGATGGAAGTTTAGCTGATTTTGCTACCTTGCTCACTTTTAGCGAACTATTGGTTACACTGTCATCCTCCCGCGCGGTGGGGGAACTGGAGTTAGTGTGGGCCGGGAGGCCACAGATGTCGGACGTATGGATCATTACTATCCCACCCATTTTCACTCGATTTCCACCCTTTTTTCACCCGTTTTTTGCCAGTTTTTTCAACTCGACTTATGTAGTGAGCCGCTTTTTAAGGGTTAAGAGTTGTGTTTCACTATGTATTCATAATATAGATGTTTACAAGAAGTAGTGTTATCAATTGATAAGGTAATTTTTTGGTAATTAGTGGGAAGGATGGTTCGGACTGGTCCGAACCATCACCACCCTCAACTGTCCGAATGATCCCGAATCTATATAGTTAATTGATGGGTACGCTCAACGTTCACACAAGCGACTTCAGCATTTGTTATTTACGGCAATATCTTCGGCATACAACATAGTTTCACCATAATAATGCATATTTCACTGGTTGACATATTCATGGAGGTAGAGCTTATGATATAAAGTGAAAATATTACATAGGAAGTGCAAAAAAACATAAAATCGGACCTGCATTAAAAAGTGTAGCTGATGTAGGAACCAAATCACGCGTGATGAAAGTAGACTAACTCTCGCAGTTTCACGCAAAATCTCGGGGCCTTAGGTCCCATACGTTTCTCAGGAAATGCACTGTCCGAACCATCCTTCCGTCCGAACGATCACCGCTCTCCCCTATGTCTCAAAAATGGGTATGGGGTACTGTACAGTACATAATATTTTGTATTTTACTATTACTTTACTATGGCTGTATTTTGAACTTTGAATAGGATTATATTTTGAACTTGTATAGTCTAATTAAAACAAGAATAAATAACAAATTCCTCAATAAAACGAAAAGTAATCACGGATTCCAGACTCTGATATATCGGCGATAAAACTGCTTGTGTGACGCTAACTTTAGAGTGAAGTTGAGAGCATGGGAGATAACTTTGAGCATGACGTCTCTACTTCAAACTGACATATGTAGCTCAAAAGATTATTCCACCTGTAATCCTCCCTTATGATTGACATTGCACCAATATATAATAGATATCAAGAACATATCCCCTATTGAATCTATTGAGTGTATCTTCAAGACAATTCCTCAAGGTTCGCTTGACACATTTATATTTGTCAATGGAAAGACAGATTTATTTTGCCTTTTATGATATTGCTCTTATTGAAAAAATGGTCTCCATGAATTCTTCTTTTTTCTATAATACTAAACTCATCCTATTTTTATATCGCTGTGTGTTCAGCATCCTTTATTCACACACTCGAGAATCGGATAGTTATTTTAAGGTGTACTCTTACTTGGCAAATTCTTACATCATGAATGGTTCTTATGTATTGCAGATTCAGTTCAAGAGAATGGTACATGAATGATAATTCCAATCCAGCTAATTATAAGTTGCCCTTGCAATACATGGTTTGATTTTTATTTTTTTATTTTTTTTTTCTAAAACTAAATGTGTCTTAAAAATGGCCCTTGTGTGTTGGTATGTATGTGGTAAAGAAGTAGTTTGTGCAACTTGCCATGCTGTGTTTCATATCTTACAATTGAAAATATGATTCCTATTATGAGATGTGATGGAAGCATAATATAAAACTTTCTGTTCATGTTACGTATAACCAAGGAAGTTTGTCATGCTTGTGCGTTTTGGTTTACTTAACTATTTTACGGGGAGATGGGTCGTTTTTCAGGTCTCCCTTCTTCCTCATGTTTAACACCATTAGTTTTCAGATTTTAAGACGTTCGCCCCATCAGTTTATCGATTTTAAAACCTTTCGTCCCATATCTATATCAATATCAAGACCTTCGTACCATGTAGGTGTCAATCTTTCCCTGGCGAGCGATAGCGAGCCTGTAATTTAGAGAGAAACCGGCCTTTGGCCAGGACATTTTTCTGTTGAAAATTTACAAATTGATCTTGAAGGGGATTCTAGGGAGTGTTTTTTTAAGCTTGATGAAGGTATAGCTAGGAAACTAAAAAAGTAATTGAATATATAAATAATTTGACCCCCCAAAATAACCAGTCCCCTTAAAGCCCCTTGGTGTAAACTCAATATTCAGTGATTGTGAGGGAGCTGGGCTGCGAAGCCGGGACAATTTGGTTTTAGGAGTGGAATAACAAGAAATATATCAGAAATGCACCATGAAATTGCATTGTTTGGTCCATTAGATCACTTTTAAGCCATGATTTGAACTGTATAGCATAATTGTAATTTTTTTTTTTTAAATAAATAATATTGCCTAAAAAGAAGGGACTTGATATTGGGCCTTGTTTAGAATAGCCTCTTGTTTACAAATCTGCAGGGAGCTATATCGTACGCCAGCCATCTTGACAGTTGAGTACCACAACCTCAGAGCACTTACCAGGATAAAAATAATTGTGTTGTCTTTATTATATATTTATTTATTAATTTATTGTTTTACTTTCGGCGGCAATGACCTTTGCTGTTCCGCTGCCATGTGTATTTTGTCCATTCATTTAAGGGGGGATGGGCCGGTTTTCTGGATCACTTTCTCCCTCATGTTTAGCCCCATTAGTTTTCAGATGTTAAGATGTTTGCCCCATTAGTTAGTCAATTTTAAGACCTTTCGCCCCATTTCTTCGTCAATATTTAGACCTTTCGTGCTATTTAGGTGTCAATTTTTTCCCTGGCAAACGATAGTGAGCCTGTAATGTTGGAAGAACCGGCTTTTTTCTACCGAAAAATATACAAATTAATCTAGAAGGGGGATCTAATGGATGTTTTTTTTAAATTTGATGGAGGTCTAGGGAGGAAACTAGAAAAATAACGAATTCATGCACAAATCTCCGAAAAAGTTAACCATCTCCCCTTAATCATTCATTCCTAGGATAAAACCATGATAGCAGGCTGTGAGGAGGTCATACTCAGTAAACATTCCATTAATCCATCAAAGACCAGGCTGTTTTCGGCAGTCTTAATATTTCATATTCAGAACTCCACTAGCATGTACATTTCCAAGAATTATAATGTGACGGGTCTATTATTGCAAGTACCAAAAATATATTCAGAATACTCGTAAACTAATAGATAACATGACGATGATGAGCCAAATTTGTGGTCATGTGATTAAAATCTTGTCTATACAGTACAGTGTTTTTCACAAAAAAAAAAATTGTAATTATGGGTTTACTATACTAAAAAAAGTACATAAGTATCCACATGTCGCTGTATGACCACGAAAGCACTAACACACTTTTGATTGAGGCTGCTCTGTTAAGAAAGACCATTTTGCAATCCATAGCCCGTCGGCATATGCCGCATTCATATGTAACAAATTGTAAAGGCTTTTTAACTTTGCATAAATGTAAAATTTTTAATTATTCTTTTATTTTGATCATGTATTGATTGTGAGAATAGTCATAGAATGAGTTACTAAAAGATGATAGAGAGTTCTCACATTCCCAATTCAATTTGCTTGCAGTGTGAATTGGAAGACAAGCAGTGATGAAATAATCTCTCGACCGTAATATCCAAAATGCCTGTTTGTACCATTTTACTTAGTACTGCCATGGGATCCAGATGGCATTAGGTGTAATTTGAATATGGCTAATTGTCAAGCTGACAGGCGCAGGCTGTAGGGGCTGGCTGGCAAACAAGACACGATTTATAACCAATTTTAAAACAGAGTCCCTTATTTTTTATCAGAATTATTAAATATGCTAAGTTAAAATTATGTCTTACAGTTCTTATTGTGTCTCTGGAAGTGATATAAATTGGCTAAAACAAAACCATTTTATGTTAATTTCCTTGTATTCCTTCTCGCATTCATTTCAGTCTATAAAGATTGTTTTGTCCTGTTTGACACGCTGGTATTATATATCTTCTTTCACTCTGTTTTTGTCCAACCCCACATCATCATCATCATCTTCGACGCCTTGTTTCCCCCTGGGAAACCCCCACTAAAGGATGGCCATGACAGAAACGTCTCCAAGCTACTTTGTCAAGACATGCCTCCTTTGCCCGTGACACAATGCCGCTTCCACTACGTGGAAGTTTTTCTTCAATATATTTTTCCACTTTCTTTTCCCATACCATAGGTGGTCTTCCACTACTAGCTGTTCCACTCACCTGACTCTCATATATCTTTCTTGGCATTCTGTACTTCTCTTTATCCACTCAACCATTCCACAATCAATGCCTAAAGCTTGCTCTTCCATTCCAAAGGACTCATAAACTTCCCTATTACTTGGCCCATCTAGCCTATTCACACCAGCTGCCATTCTGAAAAAGCTCATCTCCACAGCTCTCAGTTTGGAGAGGTCCTCGTCACTTGCTCTCCATGTCTCACTTCCATACGAGTGTTAGGAGCCGCACACTGTTTCTCAGTGACTTTTTAACTTCCTGACTAACCATTCTTCCTTTGAGAATACAGTAACACCTCGATTTTCCGGCATTCAAGCATCCGGTAACTTCAAACAACCGGAGGTTTTAGGAAATTATTAAAAAAAAAAAAAAAAAAAAAAAAAAAAAAATCATACCAGCATCATTTCATCATAACAAATAATAAATACATATAATATTAGGAAAAAACTATTTAAAAAGCACCAATAAGAAATATATATATATATATATATATATAAAATAGTCCGTGGTTATAAGCGGGCAACGGCGACGTCAGTAGAACAAGCAACAACAACAACATGGCGGGTGCCCAACCCCGAAAAGGGTTGAAATAGGGGAGCTATCCCCCCGCCAAAGGCGGCTTTCTAGGGCCTTTCCTAGCTGATGCTGAGAGGATTGGGTTCTAGTCATGTGGTGATGGGCTGGTCTATCAGAGTGAGAACTGAGCAATCTCTGCCATACCCATAGCTTACTCTGCCTGTTCCTTTTACTTATATATTTTCTAGATCTCAAGTGACGGCGTCTCTAACGTGGATTGACCTCCCAATCTACCAAGATTGGAAGCCAAAGCGTCACATTTTTCCCTTGCCCCTCAACTTTCTCTTCATAATTGCTGAGGGGCACAGGGCCCTGGGTGGGGCTTTGGTTTCCCGGGCGTTTCCGCACCCTCCTCAAGCTCCCCGCCATGGAGTGGCTTCGGTCACCCAGGCTTTATTGTGGTCGGCGGGGAGGGTTCTGTGGGGGCGCTCGGTTGTGGCCTTGGCCTTGCTCGGGGCCTTGGGGCTGTTCGGCCAGGCAGCTTGGGGAACAACAACAACAAAAACAAAAGCGCGGGAATGGGCCTCTCCGTCTTGCCCGATCGCTCGATCGGGCAAACATTCTCATATTGGACATATTATAAGAACATAAGAACATAAGAAAATGGGAGTCTGCAGAAAGCCGATTGGCCTAAGCAAGGCAGATCCCTGTCCCACACAACCCCAATTACAAAGCCCAATTATAGGCTCAACACTCTAATACCCTGAGGATCATCTTACCAAAACGGTTAGAGATTAACGCAGGATTACAGGGGTCTGCAGAGCGCTGATTGGCCCAACCCGGCTGATCCCCCTTCACACCCAACCCTTCTCGATCATATGCTTATCCAATTTTATCTTAAAGCTCCCTACCGTTTTTAATCCCACTATAGCACTTGGTAGTCCATTCCACCCATCTACAACTCTGTTACCAAACCAATATTTGCCTATATCTTTTCTGAAACTAAATTTATCTAATTTGAAACCATTGGTACGAGTTCTTTCGCTATCACTGAGCTTTAGTACATTTGTCATGTCCCCTTTGTTAATCCCACTAACCCACTTTAACACCTCTATCATATCCCCTCTAACTCTGCGTCTCTCTAACGAATGTAAACCTAATTTCTTCAACCTTTCTTCATACGGAAGATTTCTAATATTATGGATAATTTTTGTCATTCTACGCTGTACTCTCTCCAATGAATCTATGTCCATTCTGTAATAAGGACACCAAAATTGGACAGCATAATCCATATGGGGTCTCACTAATGACAAGTAAAGTTTTAAGATAACATCAGCAGTTCTGTTACTCACACTCCTAGAGATGAACCCGAAAATCCTGTTTGCCTATTACGAACGCTTATACACTGTTTTCTAGGCTTCAAATCATCGCTAACAAACACACCTAGATCTTTCTCGCAGTCTGAATTTTCTAATTCTAAATTAGTAGTTTATATTTAAAATTTGTTTGAATCTTCCCTATCTTTAATACCTTGCATTTGTCAATACATACATACATACATACAATTTTAAGACTGAGTGTTCCACACATAAGTGCAGTTTCAGTCTCTTGTCCTAATGGCGGCGTTCCAGGCAACCCTGTTAAGGGCTGCTTCACTTGTCAAGTTCTTGGATTTGAGATTGGCGCGTATAGTCCGATCCCAGGTCTTTCTCGGTCCACCCCTTGGTGCAGCTCCCTCCACAATCACAGACCTGCATTTTTTCACCCAATTTTGTTCATCCATTCTCTCCACATGTCCATACCATCCCAGTCTACTTGTACGCATCACCTCGCTAATACTCTTTATACCTAAACGTCTCCTCAGCTCAACATTTGTTATTCTATCCTGTAGCCTGGCCCCACACATCCATCTCACCATCTCATCTCATTACGCTCCATTCTGTTGACATCCTCTACTTTAACGGCCCATGTTTCTGAGGCATACGTCATTGCACTTCTAACACATGAGGCATACACCTTTCCCTTCAGGGGGAGAGGCATTCTTTTCATGGTCAGGATTGGCATCAATTCTCTGAACTTCCCCCAGCCACACCTAATTCTAGCAACAGGGGCAGCCTCGGCCCCACCACCGGCAGAGATGGTATCTCCTAGGTAACAAAACTTGTTCACCAGCTCCAAAGACTCATTTCCAAAATTCACAGCCACAGGATCATCACTTAACACACGCTCGCCTTTGCACACTACGCACTCAAATTTCTCTATTTCTGACTTATCCTTCGGCAGGGGCCCCTTTATTCTACTACAGCGCTTACTCCCATGGTGTACCCAACATCGACAGATGCTACATTGAATTGAGTTAACGCCCACTCCCTTTCCACACACTGCACATGGGTATGCACCGCTCTTTTCCACATTGCCTCGTCTCAAACTACAATGCATAACCTTGGTTTTGTTAATATTGACTCTTAAACCCTTGCTCGCCATGCCCTCTCTCCACTTTCTGAATTTGGCCTCAGCATCCTGCATACTGTCAGCTATTAGGACTAAATCGTCTGCATAAAACAGTTCCAACGGGAGTCCGCCTCTAAAAACTCTAGACAGCGCCTCCAAGACCATAATAAAGAGGGGGCTTAACACTGAACCCTGATGGACTCCAACACGGACTGCGAACTCATCACTCAGTACACCCTTCACCCTCACCGAACTTCGCGAATCCTCATACATCTTCATTATCACACGCACCAGCCACTCTTCCACACCAAGTTTCCTCATAGCCCACTGTACAACATCTCTAGGTACCCTATCAAAGGCCTTCTCCAGGTCCACAAACACAAAGTAAAGATCCCTGCCTTTTAGTAGGTATCTTTCCTGTATCTGCCTGACTATGAAGATAGCATCGGTTGTACCACGTCCTGGCATAAAACCAAACTGCATATCATCAATAGAGATGCTTTGCCTGATCAAACCCTCAAGGACTCTCTCACAGACCTTCATGATTTGGTCAAGCATTTTCAGGCCCCTATAATTTCCTCTATCTAGCGCATCCCCTTTTCCTTTGTATATATTTACTATTACACTTTTGAGCCAATCCTCTGGGATTTTCTCATCTTTAATAATGGTGTTTATCAACTCAGTGACTAAGTTTACACCAATCTCCCCTGAGGCTTTTATCATCTCAGCGACAATGTCGGAGCAACCTGGAGCTTTACCGTCCTTCATTTTATTGATTGCGTCGCTCACTACAGCTGGTGCTATCAAAGGAGGGGGCCCAGACATTGGTTTTTCGATACTAAGCTGTTCCTTATCCCATTCAAACTCTACATTTAGCAATCGTTCATAGTGTACCTTCCATGCTTCTCTGATTTCATTTTCTGCATACACAATCTTCCCATTATCATCTCTAACACACTGTTCACCTATAATATCCCTACTGTCATTTTTAACTCGCCTAGCTAAGTTGAAGATCCCATTGGGATTGTCAGTGTTACACACTTGTTTGAGGACCAGGTCCTTAATGCGATTTTTAGCATTGTAAATAACTGTTAAATGTTAAACTTCATCTGCCAATTTACTGACCATTCATGTAAGGTATCTAGATCCCTTTGGAGGCACTCTATATCGCTATCTGAATCAATTGATCTCCCCATTTTAGTATCGTCTGCAAATTTACTTATCCTACTAGTTATACCTAAATCTAGGTCATTTATGTATATAAGAAACAACAGGGGACCTAATATCGATCCCTGGGGGACACCACTTTTGAATGCTCCCCACTCTGACTTGGTACCATTTATGCTGACTCTCTGTTTCCTACCAATTAGCCATGACCTAATCCATCCCAACAACGACCCTCCTATTCCATGTGCCTCAACCTTTCTCATCAATGAGAGGACTCTGTCGAACGCTTTACTGAAATCTAAATATATAATATCATATGACTTGTCACTATCTACTGCTGAGTGAATCCATGCTGAGAAGAATTTATTAAGTTAAATTTTACTAAGTGGCTTCTAATTTTCCTAGCAATAATAGACTCTAGCAACTTTCCTATGATTGATGTGAGACTAATGGGACGGTAATTGGATGCTATCGATTTATCACCTTTTTTGAAGATCGGAACTACATTTGCAAGCTTCCAAGCTTCTGGAACTACACCTGTTTCTAATGACTGGTTATATAAAAATGCTAATGGACTACTTAACTCTCTGCATTCTTTTAATACTCTAGCATATACCTCGTCAGGACCAGGCGATTTTTGAGGTTTCAGTCTGTCAATTTCCTTAAGCACATCATTTCTACTTATACTAACTGTACTTAACATATTTTCTATACTATCACTATATACCATATTGATTTCTGGAATCAGTGCCAAATTTTCATTAGTGTAAACGGAAAGAAACTGACTATTTAATGTACTGCACATTTCTAAATAATTTTCTGTTATTTCTCCTATTGAAGTTTTTTTTGAAGTATTGAAGTTTTTCTCTAACTTTAGATTTATATAGTTGGTAAAAAGCTTTAGGGTTATTTTTTGAGTCACTGGCTATCCTTACTTCATAATTTCTTTTTGCATTCCTGATTTCCTTTTTGACCTGTCTTGATAGAGTCTGATAGTATATATGTAAATGATTTTCGCTTTTCTTTATTTTTCTATATATTCCTTTCTTTTTTTCCTATAAGATCTATTAGCTTATTAGTCATCCATTTTGGTTGGTTCTGCGTCGATCTAAATCTTCTTTTAGGGATATATTTATTTTGAGCATTGTGGAGTGAGGCAATAAACTGGTTATATGTAGGTGGCAAGTTTAACTCTGGCATATCCTGACTTAATTGCTTAACAATAGGGTCCACCCTTAAGTCTCTTCTTAGCCCACCATAATCGGCTTTTCTGAAATCTGGGATAAGTGTCGTATTCTCTTTAGCATTCCCTGTCCATTGTATATTAAAATAAATAGATTTATGATCGCTATTTCCTAGGTGGTCACCAATCTCTACATTATTTATCATATGTTCATTGTTACTGAAAACTAAATCAAGAATATTAATACCTCCAGTCGGTGTATCTATGAATTGAAATAAAAAACTATCTTGTACTACCTCAATACCTCAATCGGGCGGGTGCCCGACCCCGAAAGGGGTTGAAATAGGGGAGCTATCCCCCCGCCAAAGACGGCTTTCTAGGGCCTTTCCTAGCTGATGCTGAGAGGATTGGGTTCTAGTCATGTGGTGATGGGCTGGTCTATCAGAGTGAGAACTGAGCGATCTCTGCCATACCCATAGCTTTTGACTGTTCCTTTAACTTATATATTTCTAGATCTCAAGTGACGGCGTCTCTTCTGTGGATTGACCTCCAATCTACCAAGATTGGAAGCCAAAGCGTCACATTTTTCCCTTGCCCTCAACTTTCTCTTCATAATTGCTGAGGGGCACAGGCCCTGGGTGCCCCGTTGGTTTCCCCCGTTTGGTTTCCCGTGCATTTCCGCACCTCCTCAGCTTCCCACCATGGAGTGGCTTCGGTCACCCAGGCTTTATTGTGGTCGGCAGGAGGTTTCTGTGGGGGCGCTCGGTATGGCCTTGGAATTGCTCGGGGCCTTGGGGCTGTTCGGTCAGGCAGCTTGGGAACAACAAACCTCAATAAACTCTACTGAATCGGAGTCGCCTATTTGTGCTGCCAATCAATGTTCGGAATTAAAATCCCCCATAATGCACACATTGCTAAACTTTGATGCTATTTAATTTCCTCCCATAACGATGTTCCGCCATTTCTACTCATATTAGGCGGTCATATAACTCCAATAACTATGGTCTCACTACCTTCGTTAACCTCTACCCAAACACTTTCATTATCATTATTTAGTCTAATACCTGATTTAATACAGCTTTTTAATGTACTCCTGACAAACACTGCTATACCCCCGCCCCTCCTACTTGTTCGGTCATATTTAAACAAACTATATCCTGGAATATCAAATTCTGCTAAAAAATGCCTAGATTCTGTATTAATCCACGTTTCAGTTAGCGCTATTATGTCTATATTTTCTGTGCTAACGAGTGCTCGAAGTTCGTTCATTTTGTTACATAAACTCCTACAATTTGTATAATATACCATCAACCTATTACTTTTATTTGCAACTAATTTTCTATTGTGTTTAGCTAACTTATTATTTCCTGTTGAACTACTAGCTCTAGACGGAAATTCTACTCTATCAGTATTCTCATCTTTACTATCAGTTACATGTGTAGTGTTATCGATACTACTATTACACATCACTATATCCGCACTATCTTGACTGATTATTTCTATTTTACTCACTGGTTTGTCACATGAAGTACCTGCTCCATATGGAGACAGTATTTTACTTACACACCCAGGTTTTTTTAACGAAACCCCGCAACAATCTTGTCGAGTGAACTGGCCAAGGTCGAAACTCCTAGTCGAGAGAGATGTACTCCATCCTGGGCATACAGTTCATCCATACCATAAAAGAGGGACCAGTTATCCAGGAATGGAATAGTATTTGCCTTGCAATACTTCTCCAGCCGGCTATTTACACCAATAGCCCTGGAGGACCATTCCTTCCTTACTTGGCAGGATACTGTTTTTCTTGGCAGGATATTGTTTACCACAGGAACTCCACCCTTTTCCTTGATCCTCTCCAACATTTCCTGATACTTGGAGAGCAACTCCTCAGTCCTGCATCTCCATATATCGTTGCTCCCTGCATTGAGGAAGATGATGGGGTCCTCCCCACTCACTTCCAGGACAGCATCTATCTTCTCAGCCACCCTCCCGACTCCGGCACCAGGCACGCAGACAACTTTACCAACCTGAGTGTTTGTTGCCCTGCCAAAGCATCTAACCAATGAATCACCGACAATGAAAACAGACTTAGCTTTTTCCTATGTAGGTGGCAAGTTTAACTCTGGCATATCCTGACTTAATTGCTTAACAATAGGGTCCACCCTTAAGTCTCTTCTTAGCCCACCATAATCGGCTTTTCTGAAATCTGGGATAAGTGTCGTATTCTCTTTAGCATTCCCTGTCCATTGTATATTAAAATAAATAGATTTATGATCGCTATTTCCTAGGTGGTCACCAATCTCTACATTATTTATCATATGTTCATTGTTAGAGGTAGAGTAGAGTAGCGGAGCAGAGTAGACGTGTGCCGCCTGAGCTCTGCCTCCCATGTTACAAAGACTGTTCTATCGAAATCTTTAATTGCTATTGGGATGGCTCCTGACGTAAAGTGTTATAAATGCGATAAAACTGATGGGGAGAGAGAGAAGTTAAAGTGGATTGGATGCTCAACTTGCAAAAACTGGGCCCATATCAAATGTGAACACTTGATTGGCATAATGACTGAAAACGTAGCGCACATAAACTATGTATGTGATCCATGTAAGACAAAGCTTGGAGTGTTAACTTCATTTAAGAATGAAATGGAAAACAAAGAAAATGATGAAGAATTGATTGAATTCAAAGAAACGATGACCCAAGGTTTTGATGTCTGAGCGATAAACTAAAAACATCAGGAGTGAACTAAATGATAAGATGACCCAAGGACTAGACGGTATAACTCAAGAACTTTCAACTCAATTGAAAGTAGTGAAGATGGAGATGCAAGGAGTCACTAGTGGTATGGGAAATGTTGATGCTATAAGCGCTGACCCCGCGCAAACGTCAGCGGTTTCTGACTCGCCTGGGTGGTCGGATGTGGTGGCGGGGAGAAGAAAAGAAAGAAAAGAAGAATCTACTCGTTCTGAAGGCGACGGATGAGAATGAAAAGGCAACTGACAAGAGAGGAGAAATTTCTCAGGCGCTAGAGGGGATTCAAATTCAGGATACGAAGTTTACCCCTAAAGGGAACATGGTGATGAATTTTGGCACTGTGGATATGCTGAATGATGCAGTTAAAAAGTTGGTAGAGGTGCCAGCTGTTACTACAAGGAGTGTGAAAAAATTAAAACCAAAAGTGATGATTTGCAATGTTCATCCTGAAGAGTCCAAGAGTGAGATAATTGATACATTAATTGCAAGGAATGATTTTCTGGATTCGATTGATAATATTAAAGGAAAGATTGCCATGATTTTTGATAAACCAGCTGCTGGAGGTACAGTCCATTATATCCTGAAATGTGAGCCTGAACTCCGTGCGGCTCTCTACAAATATAAAGACAAGGTGCAACTTCAATGGGGAATATATAATATAAGAGACAGGTACCATGCATTGGCTTGTTTCTATTGCCAGAGATTTGGGCATGCAGAAAATAAGTGTGCTGCTAAACTAAACAGTGATGTGCCTGTTTGTTTTAAATGTGCTGGAACACATAGGTCGAAGGATTGTAAGGTGACTGTGAGAAAGTGCATAAATTGTATGAGATACGGGAAACAAGACGTGTATCATTCATCATCAGATACCCGGTGCCCGGTCTTTTCGAGTGAGATAGTCAAGGTGAGAGACCTAACTGATCATGGAATCTAGTGCTTTAATAAAGATAAAGGGGGGACTGATAAACATTCAATCAGGGGGAAATAAAACCTTTGAAATTCGAGACATAATTAATGAGGCAAAATATGATGTACTAGCGGTAACTGAAACATGGCTGAGTGAATACGATACTGCTAAAATACTTGAAATGACTCCTTTAACGCATACCTTCTTGCACAATCCACGAAAAGGGAAGGGAGGTGGTGGTGTGGGAATTTTTCTTACAAACACGTTTAAGAAGACGAAAATATGTAAATCTGCAAGGTTCGGTAGTTTTGAACATATACAGGTGGGCTGTGAGATTGGAGGCTGGAAATGTACTTTTATTGTTGTTTATAGACCTCCAAATTTAAGTGCCAGTACATTTATTGATGATTTTAGATTATACTTGGAAACAATTGATATGGTTAGTACGAATACATTCGTCTTGGTGACTTTAATCTGTGGGTGGATGTTCCGAATGATTACTATGCTACTATCTTTATAGAATTGATGGAGTCTTTCCACTTGATAAATAAAGTGCATACTGCAACTTCAAGAGGTGGTCATGCATTAGACTTGGTTTTTACGAATAGAGAAAGCGATATGATAAATGAGCTGTATGTTGAAGATGAGTGTTGTATTTCGCCGGTCCATAACTAGTTACTTTTAACATGCCGTTTGTAAGTAAACCTAGACAATCTAAGGCAATAAAGTGTAGGTCAAAAAGAAAATTTGAGCCACAACTACTAATATCGACTGTTGCGAATGAAATACTAATTAAGAAAAGAGAACACTGTGCTCACGGTGAATTAATAGATGACTGTAGGTCATGTTTCACTAATCTGTAACAGCATTGCTAGAGAAAAATACGAAGATATGTGCCCCATTATTGAAAAGGAAATAGTAATAGTTGATAGTGCGCCGTGGTTTAATGCTGATATTCAAAGAGCAAAAAAGGCCAAGAAGAAATATGAGAGGCTATGGAGACGTCTACGAACCGAAGAGGCAAGAGATAACTATAAAAGAGCTCGGAATATAGAAAACAGGCTCATTGTGCTTAGAAAACGTGAATACTATATGAATAAAGCAAAAGAAGCTGGATCTGACATGAATAAGCTGTATGTGGTACTTGACAACTTGACGGGAAACAAGAAGAAAAATAAGTTACCAGAAGGGATTCCGGATATGACATAGGCGAATGATTTTTCTGACTTTTTTTGTGATAAAATTAATGCCGTTGTTGGAAATTTTGGAGTAGTCGAGACTCAAGACGTTGTTGTAGCTGAGCCTACTGTGACTAAGTTAACAGAATTTACTATGACGGATCTGAATACAGTTAAATCCATAGTTACGAAAGCAAAACTTACCCATTGTAGTAATGATCCTATACCGATACGTGAAATAGTGCACAGTAAAAAATTTAACAGTTTTCTGGACATATATGTTGACATAATAAACTGTAGCATTGCAAATAATGTATTTCCATCGTCTGAAAAGAATGCGATTGTGAAGCCTATTATTAAAGGGAGCCTTGATTCTCAATGCTTGAGCTCTTTTAGGCCTGTTTCCAATTTAAAATTTCTATCAAAATTACTGAAAATGTAATTCTGGGTCAGTTATGGGATCACTTGAGTTTAGTGAAGGCTCTCCCAGACAACCAGTCCGCATATAGAAGACTTTACTCTACGGAAACCACGATGTGCTCTGTGATTAATGATTTACTCGTGCAAATGGACAATGCGAAGTGTGGAATCTTAATTTTGTTGGACTTGAGTGCTGCGTTCGATACAGTGGTGCATAGCTTACTAATAGAAGACTGTAAAGCTATTGGTATTGATGGTAATGCGCTGGAATACCTTCAAAGTTACCTTACTAACAGAACTTATTGTGTGCAAATAAGTAATAAATTCTCAGAGATGAAGCATCTAGAGAGATGTCCCTCAAGGGAGTGTTCTTGGACCAATTCTATTCTGTATATATACAATTGCACTATCTAGCATATTAATGAAACATGGAGTGAAATTCAAGCTGTTTGCGGATGACACCCAATTCTATCTGGCACTAAGTGATGTGGTGAATGTTGAGGAGAAGATTAGTGGTTTACTAAAAGACATTGGGAAGTGGATGGAGTCAAAGCAACTGAAATTAAATGAAAATAAAACTGAATGCCTATTAGTAGGCAGACGGGTGAACCTTGAGAGACTGGGCGTGCAAAGCCTCAATATCAATGATAGTGTGATGACTGTGAGTAGTGTGGTGAAGGATTTGGGAGTCTTGGTTGATAGTGAACTGTCATTTAAAAACCAGATTAATCAAACAGTGCGAATCTCTGCCTATCATCTGAGGAATATTGCTTTTGTGAGAAAATATCTGGATATTAATACAACCAAAATGTTGATCCACAATCATGTAATTAGTAAATTAGACTATTGTAATTCTCTATATTATCGACTACCATATTACTTGCTACGAAAACTACAACTTATAATGAATAGAGCAGCAAGATTAATAAAGAGTTTACCATTCCGTGCGAGTATAACGCCGGCATTAATTGACCTGCATTGGCTGCCGGTGAAAGCGAGGATCATATTCAAACTGTGTGTTATAGTGTGTCAAGCTTTGAACTTTGGAAAGCCGGAATATGTGCGAGACTTATTGGAAGACTTCAATGTTGGCACTGATATGATGCTGAGACATGGCAACGTGCTGCATCAATTGAATGAGCCACGGTGCAATCATGAATTTGGATTTAGGGCCTTCGAAAAGAGTGCACCGAGACTTATAATAATCTACCAGTTAATGTGAAAAGGTGTGTGAACATAAAGGCCTTTAAAAAGTCACTTAAAACACATTTGTTCAGGGAGTGTTATGACTTACAAGATGGCACTGTGAGACAAGACTACAAGTGCTAGATGGTTTAAAGGGCAGCTGCGACGAGCGTCACATCTAGTGACGGAGCGCGGCTGAGAAGCTCCACACCAAGTAACAAGTAACAAGTTACTGAAAACTAAATCAAGAATATTAATACCTCCAGTCGGCGTATCTATGAATTGAAATAAAAAACTATCATGTACTACCTCAATACATCAATCCCGAAAGGGGTTGAAATAGGGGAGCTATCCCCCCGCCAAAGGCGGCTTTCTAGGGCCTTTCTTAGCTGATGCTGAGAGGATTGGGTTCTAGTCATGTGGTGATGGGCTGGTCTATCAGAGTGAGAACTGAGCGATCTCTGCCATACCCATAGCTTACTCTGACTGTTCCTTTAACTTATATATTTTCTAGATCTCAAGTGACGGCGTCTCTTCTGTGGATTGACCTCCCAACCTACCAAGGTTGGAAGCCAAAGCGTCACATTTTTCCCTTGCCCCTCAACTTTCTCTTCATAATTGCTGAGGGGCACAGGGCCCTGGGTGCCCCGTTTGGTTTCCCGTGCGTTTCCGCACCCTCCTCAGCTCCCCGCCATGGAGTGGCTTCGGTCACCCAGGCTTTATTGTGGTCGGCAGGGAGGTTTCTGTGGGGGCGCTCGGTTATGGCCTTGGAATTGCTCGGGGCCTTGGGGCTGTTCGGCCAGGCAGCTTGGGGAACAACAACCTCAATAAACTCTACTGAATCGGAGTCGCCTATTTGGTGCTGCCAATCAATGTTCGGAAAATTTAAATCCCCCATAATGCACACATTGCTAAACTTTGATGCTATTTTAATTTCCTCCCATAACGATGTTCCGCCATTTCTACTCATATTAGGCGGTCTATATATAACTCCAATAACTATGGTCTCACTACCTTCGTTAACCTCTACCCAAACACTTTCATTATCATTATTTAGTCTAATACCTGATTTAATCTATCTATCTATCTATTGCCTGACGCCGTGATCCCCGAAGGGGTGGCCACGAACGAACCGCCCCCATGCACCTCTGTCCACAGTCAGTCGACGCCCCTCCCCCCAACCAGCACCGCCTTCGTTCATGTAGTTCCTCACTCCATCCTTCCACCTCATATTCGGTCTACCTCTCCCCCTCTGTCCCTCCACCTCGCTCTCGTACACCCTCTTAGTCATTCTCTCGCTTTCCATACGTTCCATATGGCCGACCATCTCAAGTTGTTCCTTTTCACACTTTCCAGCACATCTACCTCCACACCACACCTCCTTCTTACTTCCTCATTAGTCTGTCTATCCCTCCATGTAACTCCGCACGCACTCCTTAAGTAATTCATTTCCACTGCTCTCACTCTTGGTCTGAGTCTCTCAACCAACGTCCATGCTTCGCTTCCGTAAGTCAGTGTCGGGATTACCACACTGTCATGCAAGGACTTCTTCACTTCCATACTGACCACCCTATTTCTTGTTACTGCTTTTAGCGTTCCTACAACCCTCTTCCCCTGTTGTACCCTCTCCCGCACCTCTTCATCCATAGTCCCATCTTTACTCAACACACTGCCCAGATACTTAAAAGAGTTGACGATCTCCATAGCCTGACCGTTCAGCTTCACCTCACACTCTGTGACTTCACCCCTTTCGAAGACCATAACCTTGCTCTTCCCCGTATTTACCTTCAAATTCCGTTTTTCGCACTGTATCATCCGCAAACAGCAGTATAGGTAGCTTCCACTCAATTCCCTCCCTTTTCAGCGATACACCAACATCCACTGCTCTTGATAGTATTTCTTTCATAACTCCATCCATATATACAGTAAACAACCACAGGGACATCACACACCCCTGTTTCAAACCAACATTCAGGTCAAAGAACTCGCTCTGCTCACTCTCCACACGTACTGCCGCCTTTGCACCCTCATACATGCTCTTCACTGCTTTCAGCAACTTGCCCTCTACTCCGTATATTCTAAGTACTTTCCACAACCTTCTCTATCCACTCTGTCATAGGCCTTCTCCAAGTCCATAAAGGCAACATACACCTTTTGTTTCTTCTCCAGATACTTCTCCACAACACAATTCAGGGTAAAAATCTGATCTACACATCCTCTTCCCTTCCTAAAACCTCCCTGCTCGTCGCCTATCCATTATCCGTTCTCACTCTCACTCTCTCAATCACTACCCTACTGTATACCTTCCCTACTACGCTTAGAAGACATATTCCTCGGTGGTTACCACACACTCCTCTTTCCCCTTTGCCCTTATATAGGGGGACTATTATGCCAGTCTTCCAGTCATCGGGTGCACTCCCCTTCTCCCATGCTAGTTTGCACATTTTCCATACCCATTCTATCACTATCTCACCACCATACCTCAACATTTCCCCACACACTCCATCTGTTCCTGGTGCTTTCCCCAACTTCACTCTTTTCATGGCTTCCCACACTTCTGACCTCCTGATCCCCACCTCCTCCTCCACTACTTCTCTTCTTCTCCCTCCCATACCATATCCAGCTATGTTTGCTGGCTCTTCATTCCTTTCATTTAGCAACTCACTGAAGTACTCCCTCCATCTTTCGACTCTCTCTTGCTTCTCGGCTAGCATTCTCCCATTCTTATCTTTCACACCCTTACTGTTTCCCTTGCTACCTTCCCTAACTTTCTTGACTTCTTTCCAGAACAGTTTCTTACTCTCCCTCCATTTTACACTCAGATTCCTTCCAAATTCCTCATCTACTCTTCTCTTACTTTCCTTCACTACTCTCTTCACCACCCTCTTACTCTCCACGTACCTCGCTCGTTTCTGTCTCTCGGAATCTTCATTCCCTCTATTACCCAACCACTCTCTATATGCTTTCTTCTTTTCTTCCACAGCTATTCTTACCTCTTCTGTCCACCATGCTGTACCTTTCACTCCCCTCCCTCTTCTCCTCACTCCACACACCTCCTCACATGCTGCACAGATCTCATCCTTAAACACCTTGCTCATCTCCTCCACTTCCTCCATAACTTCCAGGTCGAACCCACCTAGGTCGTCTTTCCACTGCTCTCCTGTACTCCTCCCTGACTTCCTCCTCCTGCAACCTCTCCACCCTCCTCACCATTCCACCCTCCTCTCGCCTCCCTCCCGCTTTCCTCACCCACTTCTTTTGTATCCTAACCTTAGCTACAAATACATAATGATCAGACAGACCCCCTCCAATACCCCTATACACCCTAGCATCCATCACAGATTTCTTCATTCGTTCATCCACACATACATAATCAATCAATGACTTTCGTTCCACCACTGTCTTATCCTTCATCGTCAACATCCGTTTCCACGTGTACCTGTGGATCATTCTGTGTCGGAAGAAGGTGTTGGCTATCCACAGCCTCCTCCCCACACATACGTCCACAAGTGCACTACCATTCCCATTCACCTCTGATGGTACCCCCACCCTCCCACCACTATAACCCCTGGTGGCCTATTTCTGTTTAAATAAACATAAAATTGTTTTCAGTTCGACTATCACTGCGTATTCAAATTTAATTTTGTTTTGTTTTAATTTTCGGTTAGGCTATCACCGCTGATAACCTATTTGTGTGTATTTCAACATTTTTGTTTTCGGTTAGGCCTATTAAGTAAGTGAAGCGACCTGAAGGGAGTCAGTGTTTTTAAAGTGAGTTTAGTGTTTTTAAAGTGAGTTAAGTGTTTTTAAGTGAGTGAAGTGATCTGAAGAAAGTGATCGTCACCATGCCTCGTTGCCTGTACGAACTGCGCCGGTATGGTTTGGTGCTTCCATGTTTGCTCCTGCCGATCCACAAGTCTGCCGACTCTGCCAGCAACGAGAGGATTTGACAGCAAAATTGGATGAAGCCCACAACAAGATCAACGCCCTCACCAGGAAGCTGGAATCACTCCAAGAGTTTGTAACACTCAACGTTGGAGTATCACTAACTCCAATTGTTTCAACTCCAGCATCCACCACCGCCCCAACGTCATCTGCCAACAATCCAACACCTGCAGTAGACACTGCAGCAGATGCTTCTGACGAACCTGAGCCGACATCAAACCAGGACAGCCGCCCTGTTCACCTTAGTCTCTCCCCCACTCCTCGTGCAAGAAGCCTGCTAGCACGAACAGTACCAACCCCTCGCCCCCGTTCTAACCACTCCTCTCCCCGACCTGTACGTAGAGTCCCGCCACCACAGGTTTCCGGATTTACACCAGTGAGGAACGGGTGCACGGCCAACGCAGAAAAGGTCTCATCTACCAGTCACAATGTCAAACAGATTTGAGATATTGGTAGAGATGGAAGACGAACCAGAAGAGACCAGGCTCGTTGGGGATTCCATCCTACGAGGACAGGTCGAAGAGTTCTGCGACAGAGTCCCAAATCAACGAAAAAGATTTTGCATCCCAGGAGCTGGACTGGACGACATTGTGGAAGCCTTCGAAGATACCACAAAGGATGCAAATGAAAATACCCTTTTTGTCATCCATGCTGGTTCAAATGACGTCATGCGCACCAGATCCGAAGAGTTGATGGAGAAATATCGCAAGATGATCCAGCACTACAAAAACAAGTCAAGGAATATCATCATCTCAGGCATTCTCCCCAAGATCGACGCACCTGACAAATTCTCCGACAAGGCCTTCAGCACAAATAGCCGACTAAAATATTTGTTGTCGAGGGAAGAAGTTGAATTCATCAACCTCTGGGACAACTTCTACAACCAGCCTACTCTGTTCCGCAAGGATGGCACCCATCTAAACCCTGTGGGTTCAGCACGCATGGTCGTCTCCTACACGAAGCAGTCCGCAGCCATGGATCAAAAAACGCCATCCGCGAAGAAGCAGCAGTGACATAAATCATCCAACGCCAAGAAAAAAACAGAGGCAACTGAGGACCACCAGCGATAAGGACCGAAGACAGCGAGGACCGAGGACAGCCATGAACATAAATGTAGATCCGACAAGAACCACAAATATTATTAAAGAGCGTTCCGTGAGTTCTAAAATAACAAATTTAAAGGTTTTCTATGCAAACGCTCGTAGCTTACGCAATAAATTTTCAGATTTTGAGGATTTGTGTACAGAAAATTATGATGTGATTGGCATAACAGAATCTTGGCTCAATACAGAAGATAGAGACTTTTTAGCAGAATATTCACTTCCCGGTTATGTAATGTTTGAGAAAAGCCGAATAAATAGAAATGGAGGTGGCGTTTTACTTTATATCAAAGAAAGTCTTAACCCTACCCTCTTGTCAAAACCTCAAATTGTGAACGTCGACACATCTTTTGTGCTAATAAAGAATAATAAAGGTAAAAAAATAATACTTGCATTAATATACAGACCTCCAGCTCAATCAGTGCAAACTGACCGAGAAATTTACGAACAAATTGCAGATGTAAGTAACTCACAAGATACCAGAATTTTTGGGGACTTTAATTTACCTGTGCCCAAGTGGGGCGATACCCTTACTTCACCCCCCGGCCATGCCTTGTATACGACCTTCCAGAAAGGTTGGCTTTATCAATTTGTTCGAACGCCAACCCGTGGTAATAACGTTCTTGACATTGTACTTGCAACAAAAGAAGAATTAATAGAGAATTTGAATGTTGGTGATGAATTCAGTAACAGCGACCATCGTACGATAACTTTCACTTTAAATTTTACTAGTAACGAACCAAATAGTAGCATCGAAAAAGTCCCTAATTTCAAGAAAGCAAACTTCCATAAACTTAGAGCTATGTTTAAAGAAACTGACTGGAGCTTTTTAATTACAATAACGACATAAATACATCTTGGAAGTTATTCGAACCACTTACCTAAAGCAGTGCAAGACTGCATACCATCGAAAATACGGCGTCCAGGCCATAATAATAAGCCCAAATGGTGGAATAAAGATATTTCAAACTGCCTGCGTGCTAAAAAATTTGCTAATGATAGATTAAAATCTTCACAAAATGACTAGAACGGGTGAAATTTTGTAGAGCTACGACGCAAAGCCAAAAAGTTAATTAAGCAAAGTAAAAAGACCTTAGAGTTACATATTGCGAATCAAAGTAAAGCAAACCCGAAAGAATTCTATAGTTATATCAGAAAGAAAAAAGTAGTTACTTCAACTGTTGAACCGTTAGTCGATGAAAATGGAGAATACACCAAAGACGAAGTACAAATGAGTAATGCCCTGAATACCTTTTTTGCATCAGTTTTTACAACAGAAGACCTCAGTGATATCCCTACACCATCGCCGATTCAGATTGATAATTCAGATGTTTTAAGCAATATCACCGTTACAGAGAGAGAAGTATTAAATTGTTTAGATAAACTCAAGGTAAATAAAACGCCTGGACCTGATACAATCTCGCCTAGAGTTCTAAAGGAAGCTAAGGATGAGCTCTCCAAACCACTGACATTACTATTCAATAAATCCTTGCAGTCTGGAACTATGCCTGAACAGTGGAAGCTAGCCAACGTAACACCGATATTAAAAAAAGGCAGCAAATCCCTACCCAGTAACTATCGTCCAATTAGCTTAACCTCAGTTGTATGTAAAATGCTAGAAACGGTCATACGAGACAGACTCGTAAATCACTTAGAGGAAAATAACATACTTGATACTCAACACGGCTTTCGTAAAAAACGTTCCTGTTTAACAAACCTCTTAGACTTCTTCCACGATATCCTCAACCTCTACGATGAGAGTAAAGCTGTAGATATTATATACCTTGATTTTCAAAAGGCCTTTGACAAAGTTCCCCACAAACGTTTACTGCTAAAACTAAAAGCGCATGGAATACAAGACGGTGTGTTGAAATGGATAGAAAATTGGCTCAGCGACAGAAAGCAAAGAGTAGTCTAAACGGTAAGGCATCTAAATGGACCAATGTAAGTAGCGAGGTACCCCAGGGATCGGTACTAGGACCAATTCTCTTTCTAATTTACATCAACGACATAGATGAGGGTCTCACCTGCACAATCTCAAAATTTGCTGACGATACAAAATTGCAAATAGCGTACTCTCAAAAGAACAAGTTGACGATATGCAACACAATCTAGATAAATTGTCATGTTGGGCCCAAATTTGGCAAATGAGTTTCAATGCGGATAAATGTAAAGTACTACATATCGGATACCTAAATGAGAAAGCAAACTATTCGATGAATGGCACTCAGCTTAAGAATGTAAACAGAGAAACCAATCTGGGAGTAACAATATCGAGTAACCTAAAACCGAGTCAACAATGTTCAGAAGTTGTTAAGAAGGCAAACAAAGTAATTGGCTTTATAGGCAGGTCATTTGAGCATAAATCCAAAGACGTTATCCTAACCATTTACAATTCCTTAGTCCGCCCTCTTCTGGAATACTGTGTTCAATCCTGGTGCCCTTATTACCAAAAAGATATAAACAAGCTAGAACGAGTTCAACGTAGAGTTACCAAATGATACCTAGCCTAAAGAACAAACCATACGAAGAGCGTCTTAGAGAATTAAATCTATTTCCTTTAACCCAGCGCAGATTAAGAGGTGACTTAATTCAAGTGTTCAAAATCATCAAAGGCATCGACAAGATGAACTCTAGTAAGTACTTCACTATCGACCAATCTAATTACACGCGGGGAAACGGTTGCAAAATTATTGGTAATCTTTTAACTCACACGAATCTAAGAATTTCTTCTTCAATCGAGTTGTCAACTTGTGGAATGGGCTTCCCCGAAACGTTATAGACTGCATCACCGTTGATTCATTTAAACTCCGCGTAGACAAATATCTCGCATCAAACCCGCGACTGACTGCGTTTGTAAATGAATAACTTTATTTTATCCCCCCCTCAGTTACTAACCCATCTTTCCCCTACTAACTTCCTAATCCTGCCACGGACATTAGTTCCAGGGCAGTAATTCCCTTTCCAATGTTTCCTTACCCACTCTAAACCACTGTTTGGACACTTGATCCTCAGTGTTTTGGAGGACAAGCAACCTAGAAGGGTCACTAGATCTGTTGTTGCTTGATTTCCTTTGTACTCCTTTGTACACTCCCTCAACTTTCCTATCACCCACCTTACCATTCATATCCCCAATCAGAAATATTCTTTCGTTCTTGTCAAACTTCTCCAGGCACGCCTCCACATTCATCCAGAACTCCTCTTTCTTTCTTTCAAGTATATCCTCTGTCGGGGCATACACGCATACAATCACCCACGTTTGTATTTCTACTTTCATTCTCAGCCACACAATCCTTGAACCCACAGACCCATACTCTCTTACACATTCCTTCCATTTGCTACTTACAAACAAACATGCACCTTCTCTCGCTGTTCCTTCACTCACTCCAGCACACACACCCATTCCACACTCCCACTCTCTCACATCTGAACCTTTCCATTTGGTCTCTGTCATTCCACATACATCCAGCCTGGCATTCACTAACACTTCCAGAACCTCTCTCTCTTTTGTGCCATCATTCATGCCACTAACATTCCACGTAGCCATTCTCAGAATGTCCGAAGGCATGTCCTTAGTCGGTCGTGGTTCGTCAACGTTGGTTCCGTCCGCATCCGAGGCTGTTCGTTCGTTTTTCTTTGCTTAGATATTTTTTTCCGGGTGGGGGTCGCAAGCCCACCGACCCAACCTCTTTAGTCGCCTCTTACGACACGCAGAAGGCACGTGGGGCATATTCTATTCCCTAACCCCCAGCTTTTTAATGTACTCCTGACAAACACTGCTATACCCCCGCCCCTCCTACTTGTTCGGTCATATTTAAACAAACTATATCCTGGAATATCAAATTCTGCTAAAAAATGCCTAGATTCTGTATTAATCCACGTTTCAGTTAGCGCTATTATGTCTATATTTTCTGTGCTAACGAGTGCTCGAAGTTCGTTCATTTTGTTACATAAACTCCTACAATTTGTATAATATACCCTCAACCTATTACTTTTATTTGCAACTAATTTTCTATTGCGTTTAGCTAACTTATTATTTCCTGTTGAACTACTAGCTCTAGACGGAAATTCTACTCTATCAGTATTCTCATCTT
Source organism: Paralithodes platypus (assembly GCA_032716605.1). Taxonomy (NCBI): domain Eukaryota; kingdom Metazoa; phylum Arthropoda; class Malacostraca; order Decapoda; family Lithodidae; genus Paralithodes; species Paralithodes platypus. The sequence goes on from CM064568.1 coordinate 141,814, forward strand.
TACTATCATTACATGTGTAGTGTTATCGATACTACTATTACACATCACTATATCCGCACTATTTTGACTGATTATTTCTATTTTACTCACTGGTTTGTCACATGAAGTACCTGCTCCATATGGAGACAGTATTTTACTTACACACCCAGGTTTTTTTAACGAAACCCCGCAACAATCTTGTCGAGTGAGCTGGCCAAGGTCGAAACTCCTAGTCGAGAGAGATGTACTCCATCCTGGGCATACAGTTCATCCATACCATAAAAGAGGGACCAGTTATCCAGGAATGGAATAGTATTTGCCTTGCAATACTTCTCCAGCCGGCTATTTACACCAATAGCCCTGGAGGACCATTCCTTCCTTACGCCTCTTCTTGGCAGGATACTGTTTACCACAGGAACTCCACCCTTTTCCTTGATCCTCTCCAACATTTCCTGATACTTGGAGAGCAACTCCTCAGTCCTGCATCTCCATATATCGTTGCTCCCTGCATTGAGGAAGATGATGGGGTCCTCCCCACTCACTTCCATGACAGCATCTATCTTCTCAGCCACCCTCCCGACTCCGGCACCAGGCACGCAGACAACTTTACCAACCTGAGTGTTGTTGGCCCTGCCAAGGTATCTAACCAATGAATCACCGACAATGAACAGACTTAGCTTTTTCCTTTTGTCGGCGTGTAGCAGCAGTTGTAGCAGCAGCAGCAGACTTCCTCCCCTCCCCTCTCACTGCCTCGCTGTAAGACGGGTCATCTCCTCCCCCCACTCCGTCTTCGCTTCCATCACACTCGTCCTCCAGGATGCTGTACTTGTTGTTTACAGGTACACACTGCTTCTTCAAGGTACACTTCATTCCACTTGAAGCTACCACTTTCCAGGAAAAGTCCGGTTTTCCTACACCAGTGGCATTTTTCGTTTCCTCTAATGCCATCTTCAATCCTAGGTCCTCGTCCTTGAGAGATTGGACCACGAGATCAACATTCTCCAGCCTTTCTTGCAAAGCAAGACAAAGCTGGAGAACATGGAAGAGGTGACATCTCACCAACACAAGGCAACACTAAGAATGTTCACCACACTAGGGGATAAACAGGTATGTCACGAGCGGGCATTGGGGACGTCCTCACTGGTCCAAAGGTCAGGAGCCAACTGAATTATACTCGATTCATCGCTATCATGCCGAATATTAAGGCAAAGTCGGACAAATTGAAAGCCAATAGTGACAAGAAGTGCAAAAGAGTGGTTCTTCATGAGCTTGGAACAAAAATACAAATATCCAAACGAATGGAGAGGTGGATGATGCAACATCATCCACCTCTACAACTGTGGATGAGTGGCAAGCATCCACCCCTTGCTGCCTCTCCCAAAGCATCCACCTCATAAATAAGTTTTAGATATTAAGTTAGAAACCTAAGAAACTAAAAAGAACAAAAACAATTTGATAATAGTGTTTCGTTTTGCTACTGTCAAAACTTTGAATGCGCTGCAGAACTCTCCCTCCCGATAAGGCCTAGCCTTCGCATACGACGATACGCATTACGCCGCCGACAACAACAGCTGGACGCCTTTTCGAACTTCTACTGTACTTATAAATTGGCGAGTTGAGAACATTACTATTAAAATGGTATAGTAATGTGTGTTTTGTTTATTATTGTTATGCCCTGTTTTTTCTACAGGTTTCATTTGGGTAATGTGAGTTCTAAATGACTGGGTATATAAGGCTGCATGCACAATACAAGGTATGAGGAATAGAGAACACAAAATAACACACGGTAACACGACACAAGTTCACGTTTATTTAAGTAAGTAAATAAAGAGCATGGAAAGATAGTAATTCTCGCACAAAACAAATAATAGAAGGGAACTGCTAGCATTAGCGGATCTGGATGGAGCCTAGTCTCCCACTTCCAACGTTCAGGTATACTCTTCTGATCACGGGTTTAATTAGCAAGTTTTAATTTACTGGAAGATCTCAATATATTCATGTAATTCAATTTCACTGATTTGATCTCTTACTGGCTGGTCGCGTGCCCAAGTAGCAGCTCACAGTTAGGATTAGACACGCGTATATTGTAGAACACGGAATCTCTAGTAACCTCATGGGGGTACTGATATAAGTTTTTTATTCTTATGGCAGAAATACGTAGAACACAAATCAGTGGGCGAACGGTAGATATCACTAGAGTTTTAATATCTGAATAAGGTAATTACGAGAGTCAATGTCGCCTGTTAATTAATGAGCACTGATACGCTTAGTACGTCCCAAATGGAATGGTTAAATATGAGTTACACTGGGCAAGGTTTTAGCCACTTTATAGAAAGTTAATAAGTGAGTGTCAAACTAGTACTATAACACTTAGTACTAGCAACATGAATCTTGAATAGTATTTGTAGATCTGGTCCTGGTTATCTTGCTTCCGGTGATGTTGGGGGCTAACGACTGGTTCCTCGGCCGTCCAGGTGGTCCAAAATGTAGGAAGTTCTCAAGTCGGATCTCTTGACGATCGTTGCTGGCTACACACTTATATACCCACGAATTTGTGTGAAGGTTATAAGGTGCACGTTAGGACTTGTACATGGACAGATGCTTCTATTAGTCTTCTCTGCCACGGAGTCTGCCGGATCTGGAATCTCTCAACTCCGGAACAACACAAGGGCAGAGCTAGAGGTTAACTTCAGGGTAGTGACCACTGGTTGGTGTCTAGCTTTCAACTGATTTGACTGGGGGCGGGAGCTAGGTTTATAGGCTCGGTTCTGGACCCTGTAGACAGTATGGATCTCGAGTCTTATGGACTTATTTGAGCTCTCAATATATATGGGGACTAGGTAAGATGGTGATTACTGTTGTGGCACATGGCTATAGGAAGCCTTCATATTTTAATATAACTGAGCCTTAGTAAGAGGTACTATTTTGGCTATACTGGAAGTATTTAGGGGAGAGAGACTGGATCTACTTTGCGAGGAGGATGGGGACAGCTGTGATAGGAGTGTCTCTCTTAGATTGTTCAATCTTCATTCTATGGTATAGCTGAGGTGCTAATCTAGTGATCAGAGTATGCAAGAAAGGTAAATGGTTTATTGTGAGTTAATAGAGGTTAGTAAAGGTGTTAGTCATGCAGGGTTAGTTCATTGATAGGAAGAATTCCTGTGCTACCTGGCAATGACTCAGAAGTCAAAACAGGGGCCAGGTATACCTCCGCGGGGGTGGGGGTCTCCCTCCTCGGGTGGGTAAAAAGGGGTAGCTGGACGCCCTCTCTCTGTGATAGTCGTCCGGCGGCTGTGGCTAGGGCTTGCCATATCACCAGTGTTTGTAATAACTCTCTGTGTATGAGACAGATGTGGGTGTCCTTAATACCAAAACCGAAGGTGCCTTGGCTAGCTGGTTTTTACTCGGCTGGTTGTTAATTGTAGGGTTTGCTGGACGTGGTGGAGACTGGGTTGCTAACTCTGCCACATTTATCTGGAAGTATGGCAATAGAAGTTAGTTACTGGTGAGGCGGCTAGCCTCGCACCGACGACCATTGGGTGCAGGGTTGTGAATGGGTTGTAAGAGAATAGATGGCATGCAAGGGGTTAGTAAAGTTCTAATGTTGTTCTGGCCTACTAAGTGAAGGTAGGCTGGATAGGAGTATATATATATAAAAGGTTGGAGAGTGTTAGCAACGGAAAATTCAAGGATCTTCAAGAGGTATGAGACAGAGGCTAGGTCGGACAAGAGTAGAGAAGCGCGGGGTCTTATAATGAGAGGGGAGGAGTTCAGGGGGGCTATAGGGGAATTTGACCCTAAGGTCTCTGGGTGTGGGGGTGGCATTAGGCTGCAGTTGATATTGGAGTTTGAAAAGGCAGTGGAAGTACGTTAGCCAAATGCTACCGGGGAATGCAACTATGGGGTGGTATATGAGTCTGGAAAAGATAGAATTATGTGGTCAGTCCGAGGGGTTATGGATACTATTAGTTTGGCCCTGGGAACTGCGTTTTCTATGAAATATGTATACCAAACAAAGCGGCAGTTCGTAGGGGTACTTAGTTATTGTTTTGAGGTACTTATGACAGATACTGGTAACAGGTTATCTATACAATCTTTGGTTGGGTAAGAGGTGTATGACACGAAGCAAATTGGCGTAGTGTGGACTGTGGATACGAAGGAGGCAAGTGGAAGACGTATGACAATTGTGGAAAAGTAAATGGAAAAAGGTGAACACAATGGCGGATAAGATACTTAACCTAAGGATTGAATACATAGATTTATGGGGCGATGGGTCTTCAGAAAGCTTAGTCTGGCAAGACAAGATGTTAGGGAATGTTAATATTAATACTTAAACTAAGGATTGCATACATCGATGAACGACGACATTATAGTCGTCGTCCTAATAAGGTGATGAAACCTGGTTGATCTGTACTTGGCACAATACGACACAAGGACAGTGCTGCTATGTCGTATCAATACTGGTGGCAGTTAATATTATAGAGACACTTAGTTACTAGAGGAACAATGCAAGGGGGCGACTGAGCACGGGTTACATATATCTATACTCGTCATGGGAAATGATATACGAGGTCTAGGGACAGGCGTGGGTGTTTTAACTTCTAAGATATATAACATCTACTTCTCGGATGTAAGAACATAGATATAATTATGGCTGTCTGATGTGTTGGCATTGGCTCAACGTCGGGACAGGGCATGTTTTTTTTTAATATGAATGTATATTCCTGTTCATCATCTCTGTAGTTAGGAGTGTAGGACACGAGGGGGTAGTGTACGTGAGGTGTGGAAAATGGTCAGTTTAGAAAAGGTAGGTAGGTGCGGCCTGGAGCTGCTTAGCCCTGCGGGCTTGGGCCTGTCTGAAATGGCTGGCTCGGTCAGCTGGTCCTTTCGTTCTGTGGACCTTTCTTTCGGGTGGTTCTGTGTGGTGTTCGCTCGTGGCTTCTGTGGTGGGCTTCTTGTTCTGGGGCATTTTACTCCCCTCTCCTTCATTATAGGCTCGTCCTCGAGCCTCAAGGGTGAAGTAAAAAGAAGCATAGTCATGGTGGGTCATTTTAAGGGTATTTAGAAGGTTCCACCAAGCAAGAGAGCGACGGTCAGGTTTCTTTTGCAGGTCAATGTACACCTGTAAGAATGTGTCCTCTGTGTTGTGGCGGGCGGCTGCCTGGGCTTGATGTGGGCGTGGTACACGGGCCAAGTGTCCAGTGTTTTTTTTTACTTTAACCTTTCGTATGAATGGTTTGTAGCTTTCCCCCGCGGGGGTCGGAGTGAGGTGTGTGGGATTGACAGGAGTCTGTTTTGTGGTGATGGGTTACTAACCGAAAGGGGATTCACGCGTGACAACAGAGCTCGGGATGAAGGGGGAAGTGAGTCTGGGTTTTATTAGGTTTTCTTGGGCGGTGTTGTAGGTTGGGAATATATAGTGAGGCAATGCGCAAGATCGGTTTAGGTAAGGTGGGTGAGGGAGGTGTGTGGGAAGGAGGGGGTGTGTGTGTTGTGTGGCTTGGGTCCTGAGTGTCAGAACGGGGTGTTATTTTTGTATCGCTGTCTTTAAATCTGATGGGTCTGTTGATTATTCTACCTCTGGCGGTCCTGGTGGGAAGGTAGATGTTTGTCGTGGGACTTGAGTCGCTCGACGATGTTTTATATTGAGGGGAAGAACGTTTTACAGGTAAAGGACATGTGGGGTTTTCTCAGGTGTGACTTTGTGGGGGGATTCCTTAGAGGGGGTTGGTTGGGGGTTCGGTGAGATGAGGAGGTTGGTCGGTGTGTGGGTGGGGATCGTGGAGGGGAAAGGGGCGGATGCGGGGGGGGCTAGACGGGTGGGTAAGGAGTGTAGATTTAAGTTGGAGGGTTGGGGGTAGGGGCGTGTGTGGGGTGTGTCGTTTGATGAGGTTGGTGATTTGCTGGTGATTATTCGTCTTCTTTCCTTTTGTGGGGGAGAATTCGATGAAGAAGAGGAGGAGGAGGGTAGTGGTCTGGCAGCCCTACGGAACTTGGTTAGCAGGGTGTGTTTTCTCGAGGTTTTAAACAATTTTTGTCGTGGGCGTAAGTTGTAGTGTGAGGTTACTGACGTAGATTGTGTGGTGCGGTTGGGTGTGTACTTGGTTTGGGGTGGGGGTGGTGGTTTTCTCACTGTGGTGCCTGGTGGAGGTATGTCAGGGCTAGACGGGAGGGTTTCTGTTGTGGTCGGGGTTGTGGGTGGAGGTTTTCGTACTTGGATAAGTTGGGGAGGCACTTGACTTTCAGAAGTGACGGAAGGTGTCATGGTGGAAGAGGGTGTGATAGTGGGGGCTTGGGGTTTGTGGAGGTTAGTTTGGGGGGTATGTTGAGAAATGATTTGTCGGTTCGGTGTTGGAGGGCTTAGGTCCTTAGGGGTTTGTATGGGAATATTCATAGCCTGAGTGGGAGGGTGAGTAGGGGTGTTTAATTCAGGGTCGGACGTGTGGGGTGGGGTAATGTCTTGTGGCTTTAGAGGTTTAAACGCTCGGACGAATCTAGTTCGGAACGTGCGAGTCACGCCGTGATAGTCGATGGTGACTTGAAAGGCATTTGGGACTTGTATGACGGTGTAGGGCCCGACATAGCGAGGGCCTAACTTGTTGGTGATAGGGAGGTTGGCTACCATTATGGTGTCATGGATGGCGAAAGGGTTTTTGTCATCGATGTTATCAGTTTTGGTGTCCTGACAGATCTGGGCGGTATGGAGGGTGTTTTTCAGATGTTGCAATGGGTCAATTGTGGAGGTGGTGGAGGGAAGGTGAGCGTGGTGGTGGAATGGCAGTAACAGGGGGGGTACACCGTAAACACGTTCATAAGGGGAAATACCGTCTTCCCGGGGACAGGTGTTCATACCCCATTGTATCATCTTTAGTTGTGATGGCCAGTCTGAGGTGTTAAGAGCAATCATTCTTGTACGTAACTGGTTGTTGATGGTGCGATGGCTGCGTTCGCATATAGCATTTCCTTGAGGCCAGTACGGGTATGAGTGTTTAATCTTAATACCGCATTGTTGGGTGAATTGTTGCCAAACGTGTCCACTAAACTCGGGGGCATTATCCGATAGAAGAGCAAGGGGAAGGCCGAATATAGGGAACACCATCTGAGTGATTGTCTATTCGACTAGGATACCCTTCTCTCGAGATAAGGTGTCCGCCTACAGATTCGCCTTGCTTGGTAGGTAAACTGCTTGAAATGTGATATGGTAATGAAGAGTAAGGAAAAATATTAACTCCGACAATCTCAGCGGCGTGTGAGATTTCGTTGGGTCCTGCTTGTTGATACAGGACACGGCTGATGTGTTGTCCATGTGAAAGGCTATTACTGTACTCTGTGTTGGAGTGAAAGGGCATGATTTTTCAGGAAAAATCGAGGGACAACTAGTTCCTTTGTATTTAAGTGATAGAGATTGAGAGAGGTCTAGCGACTTTGTGTCTGGCGACCGTCGGACGATTGGTAACTCCATCTCGGGGCTCCCGCTTTGTCCAAGACGACCCCCACTGATGGTGGCGGTTCTGACTAGAGGGCTGTCGAGGAAGGGGTCTCAGGTCTTATCCAGAACCTAGAAGACTGATGAAATGCTGAGGGAATGTAATTAGGGTATGAGGTTGATTGACTCAGAAAAGCTCTGTTGTCCAGCCTGATGTAAGGATTCAGGCAAAGTTTGTCCAGCTGAACCCAATATTTTGACCCTATGAACCCTCTCACGTCCTTGACGCAAATTTGAGCCTATTGGGGATACTTTAAAGCCTTGTTACCATCAGGGGTATTTAGAAACCTTTAATTTAGTAGTAGCCTCTACGTCTCCAACGTAGAGCTATATACCTATCGTATAATTCCGTTAAAGGTATCTAGTCAAAAAAGTATGAATTAGAGGACCAGAGGTGCGTGGCTGCTATGTCCTCAACAGAAAAATTCTTAAGGAAACGTAAAGAGGTCGCCCATTTGCGTAAATCGTGAGCTTTACCCACAACGCCGGGATTACTTTCCTGAATGACGTTAATTAAGAGAGAAGCCAGTTTACGTTTCATTACGCGTTTACCCGTACTTGATACCCATAAAGCACCTTGTTGATTCCTAGGTGCGACTCTCAAATATTTGGTTAGCGCTTGCACTGGACATAAATTATGGTGCACCTTTCCCCTTTTCAACGCCGGCACCGTGAACTCTGAAAACATGTGATCACTGTGCTCATTCTTGGCCGGGGAAGGGGCAATATGAATACAATCATTGAGCCTACCAAACCTGATGCAATTAGGTGTGTTGCTCATCGCCGCCAGCTCAGACACCCTGTTCCCGGTAGCCAAAGCCATAAGGAATACTGCCCTTTTCAAAAGTAAGTCAAAATCTGCAGTATTTTGGTACCGCCGGGAATGAAGTAATGACAACGCTTTGTCCAGAGACCAGGTAGGCATGAGCTGACGGGGAGGTGGACGGAGTTTAAAACATGCCCTCATGAAACCTGTCTCCTCCGCTAGTGGTATGGTTAGACCTGTAAGGTCAAAAAATGGCATCCTAATTGCTGTTAAGTGATTCTTTAACGTTACTACAGATAGATGTTTCTTCTCAAACAGATAGTTTAAATAATTAAAAACCAAAGCCACCGAAGGCACAGATTGTTCTGTTCTGAGTATCCAAGAAGTGAAAGACTGCCAATGCGATTGATACTGTCGCTTAGTAGATTGTGTGTATTGATTCATGAATTTATCGGTCACGTTTCTACCATACGAAGCTAGCCATTTGGCCTCCTGAATGTCCATAATGCAAAAGTCAGTGAGGTCTCTAGGTTGCCAATCGTGTCTAAGTGGAAATACCCGACCGGGAGCGACACCGGGTTCGGGCACCACGTTTTTAATTGCTGGTACCACGCCTGCGCCGGCCACAGGGGCGCGATTAACGAGACTACGCCCCGATAATCCTGTAGTTTGTTTACTACGTGGCACATCAGAGAAGCGTCTGGCGGCGGAAACAGACAAATGTAACTCCACATGTTCCAGTGCGTCGGGTCCTCCCGCCGGCGTGGTTGTCCGGCGGGTTAGGTACAGCGGGAGTTTGTGAGTCTCCGCGGACGCAAATAAATCCACTTGTGGACGGTAAGGCTTCGCAATCATTAGGTCGAAAATGTTTTGCTTGAGTGCCCATTCTACTGTTGTGCTCTGTCTCCGAGATAGAGCGTCTGCCCAAACGTTCGCTACGCCGGGGAGATAAGAAGCGTGAAGCTGAATGTCCAGCTTGTTGGCTAGTACAAAAATCTTTTCTGACACGTTTAGCAACCTCCGAGATCGCGTTGACCCCTGTTTCTGAATGCAGTGAACCGCATTCAGATTGTCCATCCTGAAGGCCACTGACTTGCCCCGCAAAGAAAAGCCGTGAGCCTGAAGGAAATACAAGGGGACTAGTAATTCTTTGACATTTATGTGGGAGGATTCTGAATGGGACCAAAGCCCTCGACCCTGATGCCCTTGGTTTGACTGAAAGCCCCAACCTATCGTGCCTGACGCATCCGTGTCCACCCATACCGTCGGCGGAGGAGAGGTCCATGACATGACTGAGTGCAATGTTTCCCTCTTCGGCCAGACCGCTAGTAAGGTGTGTATTAATTTTGGGATGGGCCATAATGTCTCCGCCGGCAATAGTGGAACAAATTTGTTGCCCTCCAAAATTAAACGTTTGACTTTCAACCGGCCCAACTTTACAGTTAGTTGAATCCAGTTGAGAGAGCCGACCAGAGATTCCCAGACTCTCTGTGTCGTAGTCAGACTGTGAAGAAACAGAAAGTTTCTTGCAAAACCTGTTCCGATTGTCCACACTCTGACTCAGAGTGAGAGCGGCTGTGTCCCAGACCAGCCCTATCCACTGGACCACTCGTGAGGGAACAAGGTTTGACTTTACCAGGTTTACCTTGAATCCTAGAGATTTTACATGATTTAATGTTATGTTGACATGATTTATGCATAACTGTTCCGTCTCCGCCACCACCAGCCAGTCGTCTAGATACCACAAAATCCTGATCCCTTGTTGCAACAAGGGCATCAGGGCTTGCCGGACTAATTTCGTGAATATGCGAGGTGCTAGGTTTAAACCGAACGGCATCCTCTGAAAGACATAAGTCTGATGCATGATACGTAAGGCCAGAAAACGTTGAAACCGTTTGTTTACCGGGACGTGCCAATACGCGTCCGTCAGGTCTAAAGAACACATCCACCCTTCCGGCGGAAGTGTTAGCCTGATCTGATTCACTGTCAGCATCCGGAAGGACACGTTGTGAATGTGAAGGTTCAGATAAGACAGGTCTACGACCGGCCTCATCTGAACACTGTCCCTTTTGGGCACCAGAAAAAGTTTGGATGTAAAAACTGGGTAATTTTGTGGAACCGGGATGATAACATTCTTGGCCACCATCTCTTGGAGCAGTGACTCCACCTCTAATGAAACAAAATTTGCCTTTGTCGGCTGACGTAAACGAGGTCGCCGGAGCCACTGCCAGGTGATGCCTTTGCGTGCCACCATCCTAGCCCATGTGTTTAAAGGCCATGCGCGATGATTCGCCCGGAACGACCCAGTTAGCAGACAAGGGTTCGCCGGCTGGACTACCCTCCGATCCACCCGCCGGAAGATCGGCCCTGGGAGTGAGAGAGACCTTAATTTTTTGGTGGTGGTGGTGATGGAAGTTTAGACGACTGGCCGGGTTTGGCTGGAGACGGGCCCTGACCCGGCCTTTGATAACTCTGTCCTTTATGATTACCTGAAGACTTTCCTTGCTTGTATCTGTACTGACCTTGGGTGGAAGAGGATTTAGGCAAATGAAAGGGATTTGCCCCACCAGACTGAGCTTTAGCGACTGGTTTGGGCTTGGTAAAAGTGAAAGCAGGTTTCTTAGACGGGGCAGGACTGTGCTTCAAGGCCTGAGCCATGTTAAACACCGTCCTCCATACCTCCGGGGACATTAAAGAGGCAGTTAGAACTGGGGACATTATTACTTGATTAGCAATCCTATCCGGGAGCTTTCGGACTAGAGACATCCTTAGATCTTGTCTTGCCCGCACCGCCTCTAACAAGGCCGTGCGTATATCTCCCAGAGACTGAATAGAGGTCTGGAGAAGCAAGCGTCTAGACAGTTCGATCGCCTTTCGGACTTCTGTGTCCGCGATAGCCTGAGCAGATCTTAGCATTGACTTAGTTACCTGTTGCGTAACTATATACTGAGAACAAAGTCTATACGCCTTTCCCCGTAGCCTAAACTTCCGGTCTAGGTGAGCAGTGGAAGGTGTAGAAAAGGGGTCTTTAAGCTCGCATAGATTAATCTTAGGGGCCGCTAAAAAGGCAAATAGAGCAGAGGGAACTCCGCTGGCAGAGTATATTGGGAGAGAGAACCAAGAATGGCTTTCTTGTGGAATTTGGTGTGAAGCTTTAGAAGTGAATGTAGTAGCAAAGTTCTGAGCCTCGACTTCCCAGTCCACCCAAGGTCCCGGACCCAACTGCTCCACCTGCAAAACTGGATTCGCGGCTGAGTCTGTGAATGTCTTTAAACCCAACTCAGGTGTTAGAGCCAACAACGCTTTGATATCATTGAACCCATCATGCTTTGTCCAGTCCGAAAACAGTTTTGAAGCTGACGCAGGGGGAAGGGCAGGTGTAGAAGAATATACAAAATAATCATGATGATAATAGTTGGGGATGGCCTTAACACTAACATCAAGTACATTTCCCAGCATATCTAGAGCCCTTAACTTCCTAGATTTATTCCCTTGGATTACCCACTCCCGTGGTACTGGGAGCTCCCCTGACATAGTGGATTGTGCTACCTCTGGCTTTGTTGGTACCAATGATACCCAAGATTCGTCTGGCCCGTATAAGAGAGGCATAGCCCCTTTTCTAATCGGGGCTTTGTCTAACGGGGGAGGATTTACGTCTGCTACTACTCGTACATTGGAAGTAGTTAGTGCCGCTGAAGTTGGCCTAGTAACAATAGTAGGTGATACAAGGGGAGTGACCGGAATTTATGTCAAAGCAATGGAAGTAGCCAGAGGTCGGACATTCAATGTTGGCGTGGAAGCTCCCAGACCAACTATAGGAGGCTCTGGTTGCTGGCCAAAAAACTTAGTTAAAGCACTTGCTAATAACCCATTAACCTCATCTGCCGTGACAAATTGAGCAGAGGAAGAACTACTAGGCGAAGACTTCCTATTCTGAGAGTCATCTACGACGGAACTAGACTCGTGAATTCCCACCTCAGAAATAATAGAGCCCTCATCCCTTGCCTCCGGTCCCTCCTGAGAGGATTCCGCCAAGGCTGGGACCCCCTCATGTTGCCATGTTAAGTCAGGGATGGAAGACGGGATCTCCGCGTCCCGGTGGACTTCAGCCACTACCTGCGTTGCCTGAGACGGAAGTAAGCGGTCCCTCCATGGCTGGGAGTACCTCCAAACTCCCCGGTCTTGGCCGGAACTCACTTGTGAGCCAGGCCCCACCCCAATGACTGAGCCCTCACTCGAGCCCTCTAGCGGGTTATCACTGCCGGGAGAACCCCCTAAATCTAAAGTGAGAATATTGGAACTGGGAATAATATTTGGGGACAACCTGTCCGCCGTTATATCCCCCACCACAGTCTCTGACTCCACTTCCGACCTGTCAGATTGGACATGAGACATGTCGGGAGTAGAGGCAGAAAGTGAGGTTCGAGGCTCCGGCGAACGCCGGGAGGACTTTCGTTCATGAGACTCTTTCTTAGAAGACTTGTGACTCCGCCTCGACTTTGATGTATCACTAGAACTGTCCTTGGTCTTGTCTGTCCTACTCTTCTTCCGCGAAGGTGAAGTAGAGTGACTATGTGTCTGCTTTCTGAGAGGAGACCGTGACCTGGACCTAGATCTTGACTCTGAAGCTGTCGGGGGAGACGGCTCTCGCGGTCTCTTAGCTGTGCCGGGAGAGGGAAGAAGCCCTTTACCCAGCCCAGTCTCTGCCGACTTATTGACTTTACTTCGGGAAGGAGGACGTTTAAGTGGGGGGTACTGAACCAACAAACGGTCCCATAGAATTACGTTATCACACTGCAGTGCTTTATGAGCCACTGTAGTAGCATAATTAGTAAGAAGTTGTCTGACCTCGCGTAATGCAACCGCCGCGGCCAGATTGTCGTGCTGTAATACTTTAATACTAAGCTGACTACAAAAGGTACAATTCTTCGTTACCCACAAACCCCTTGATCGGTCTAAGCATTTGACACAACGAATGCACAGAGTATGTGCAAAAATAGGGATCCCGGAACATGAGGGCATTGAGCAAAGGGCAAAAACAGGAGCTAGAGTAGCCATGGCAGAGACTGGTTAAAAGCTAACTCCCCCCGGGCCTCACCTGGTCCTCTGTGGACCCGCCGGTACTCCGCCCTGGAAAAAAGGAAATTTCCAGGAATTAATGCTCATAAGGTTACCCCAAAATGTTCTAACACAAGTGTTAATGAACCGCCGGGCAACGAGACGTAATACACCACTATTACCTCTTGCTACCCCGTAGGTTCATATGTAAAGATTTTTTAATATCTCTATGTGTTCAAAAGATTTAAGAATATCCTCTGACATGATATAAAGACAAGCAGTTCTTTATAAATGACGCAGTCTTCCCTGCGATATAAAATTCACCGGGAACCCATAATAAGACGCCGGCCTCCTTATTACAACGCAGTTAACCAGGTTAAGCCCATCTTAATCAATAGATCTGACTCCTTTCGAAGCCTTCATAGATCGCCGTAAGTTGAATGTCTCGATACCCAATTGTATCCCTCAATTGTTTGGTTAATCCTACCGGATTATAAATCCGTGATTCCCACCCTCCCGAGGTTCAACCGCCGGGTGAAAATTAATAGAAAAGTTAACCCCAATTGTTCCTATCCCCACTTCTTTGCAAAAGATCGCCGGGGTGGAAAGACTAATTCAAACAAAACAGCCCAGTTTTTTAACGGCTTTGCAAAACCGGGAAAAATTATAGTCAACAGGTGTCCGCATGAACCCCTAGTTGAATCGGGGAAAGCCATTCCGCCGGGAAACATACAGTAAGCCTGAACCCAGGCCCCACTACAGAGACGCAGTTCTGGAGAGCCCTCAAGCCACCACTTGCCGGGGAAAACAAGCCTATTTTTTAATCACGCGTGATTAAAACTCGGCAACCAGCCGGATTTTCTCGGTTGCAATCGAGAAAACCCGCCGGAAAAAGCATCCCACACCCGCCAGACGCAATCTGAGACCCAGCCGGATCTTCACGGAGCAATCGAGAAAACCCGCCGGAAACGGTAACCCACACCAACCAGATGCAATCGGAGGTACACAAATAGTGCCTGGAATAAGCCAATACACAACTTATCCAGAACACACATGACACAGTAGTACATATTTATATAATAAATCAATAACACTTGCACATGTAAAAAAGCTACGAGAGGCTGGCAGACGGAGTATCGCTTAAACATGTCGTAATAAAAACAAAAAGCACTGAATTATATCACAACAGGAACAGCCGCCAACACACCTCGAAGAAATAAACCCCGGAGAGGGAGTACTGACACGGGACCTAGAAAAAACTTCACTAAGTGAAGACAAATACGCTAGGAACGTCAGAAAACAACAAATAAGGCAACTTCATCAGAAAGATAAAAAGAAGCCTAATAACGCGTAATAAAGCCAACTAAATAAACTAGGCTAGCTATCTGCGAAAACGTTTCACGCGTCCACCACGGGACCACGAGGGTACACCCGAAATAGGCGTCCCAAACACACGACCCAAATACACTGAACTGCGGGCAGCCCGCCCATGACACTCCTGCTACGCATATCCTAACCTTACTCGATACATCCCAGAGTAAACAAATGAGAAAAAACTCACTAGGGACGCAGCAAATGCGGAACGAGCGGAGCGTGGGGAGACACGTCAGGGCAGGTTGAGCGCAGAGCAGAGAAGGAAGAATGACGCCTGAAGTCAGCGTCTGGTCAAAGATCCACACAAGTACATCCACGAAGTTATGGAAAGCTTATTAGTTATTCTTATTTTCTTTTTATTTGTTATTTTTTACGAAGTTTTTTTGTAGTGAGTACCTAATTTCATAATGACGAACCATGAGTGAGGTTGCGTGCGCTCATGATGAAGGCTCCTCAATTTTTTATGCTCTGCGCGGTAGATTCAAACTACGGTAAATGAGTGTTTGAAGAGGATGCCTTATGTAATAGGCATAATCGTCAATGATGGAGGGGCCACTAATAAATTGGCTCCCTGTAATTTCATATATTACTGACTCAAGTGCCGAATAGGCTAACTTCCGAGTTTTGGCCTAGCCTAGGGGGGGGGGGGGGGGCGTTTGGCTTTCAACACTGTGGCAACCTCAATCTGGCATACACTGCTCACTTTTTGATTGACGGCTCCAGTGCTCTGTCTACCTGGCCTCAGTCCCACAAAACCGCGAACGTAGCCCGTTCTGATGTGTTTTCCTCTGACAAGTTTTTATTCTGTCTACTGCCCCCCACTACGGTCGTGCACTTGATTACCCACAGGCTCTCCCGCGCCTGATGTGACTTTAGGAGGGTTACCTTTGGGCCCCTCTGCTTTTGGAAGGGACTTTTATTTTACTGGACTTCCACCTTCCTGGGTGCCACAGACCTCTCAGACGTACCGATGGGTTGCCGCCCTGGGTCGGGTACTCCCCGCTCTAGGTCGGACCTTTCATTTACGGTCCCATGGTCTCCCTGGGCCCCTCCGATCTCGAACGGGACTTTCCGTTCTATGTCAGAGGTCTGTTTTCACGCTGTCTGTTACCCACAGACGCTCCCACGTCTGCTGTGACTTGCCAGGCTACCTTTCCTGGGTCCTCGGCTTACAGCGGGGCCCATCTGGGCCTCTCCGCTCTCGGACGGGCCTTTTCCCTCGCGCACTACTGCCGTCTCATACCACTTCCCACGCCTGAACTTACGAGTCCGTATACGGACGATTCCGCCCGCCTTGGAACGCGGACGTTCCCGCTCGATGTCGGTACTTTTCCGCTCTCGAACGGACGTTGCCGTTTACGGTCGCGCTACTTTTGCCTCGGTTTAGGCCTGGACTGGTCGTCCTGCACTTCCATTAAGACATATTTTAATGCTCCTTTTTACCAGGCTGTGCTTTCTGACCTACAGGACCTCTTCACTGATACCGGCCTTAAGGTATTGGTCTCCATTATGTTTTGGGGTGGGGTTTCCTTCAGTTGTTCAGAGGGTTGAGCCTCCCCCTTGGTTTTTCTGACCTGGGGTTTGGGGCTCTTTGGCCTGTTGCTGGTTCCCCTATGGCCTTCCTGATCCTCCTTTTGGAGGGTTCTCTTCAGCTTTAACTTCCAGGGGGACATGGGGGGGGGGGGAGCACTCTCCTTCATTGGACGGGACTCCAGTCTCCAGGCCTAGTGAGAGCTTTTAGGCTACTCCCTGACCTGGTGCCTGTAGCCTATTCTGGGATCTCTGATCTTTATTTTGTGCATGACCTCATGACTGATACTCCTGCCTGGCCTCCCATTTCGGGGGCACTCTTTGGCCTTCTTCTTAAGGATTCCTCGACTTTCAGTGGTTTTTTCGTGGTGCTTCCGACCAGGCTTTCGTCTTGTCTCTGCCAATGACATACATGCATGCATTGCCATGGACTTTATTTTCATGGTGCTTACAAACAGGCTTTATTCTTGTTCGTCGTTGACATACATGCATGCCTTCCCATGGCCTACACGGGGTCTTCACAGGGTTTTTTTCTTCTGGTTCCAGTGTAGTATGTCTACTTCGCTCTGCTCTCCGCCCCATGCTTATGTTATGGCGGTATTCTTGGGACACTCTACTACCGTCCCTCCTATTTACCTGTGGTAACTCTTTGTGGCCCGCCTGCTTTCTTCCCCTGCTCTGCCTGGGGCGCTTCATACATGGGCCATCGGTATCTTTTTCCTTTCTGGTTGCAGTGAGGATGTCCTTTCCTCCCTGCGCACACCGTGGGAGTTCCCGTCCTGCCATGCCCATTGGGACATGGAGAGTCCTACCCATGTCTCGTGCTCCAACCGCGATGGGTTTAACCCTCGGAGGTGTAGACCGTGTCTCGTCGATCTTGACCTTTGGGTCTCGTCCTACGTTCCCGGACGCTGTAGAGGCAAGGTCTCGCCTCTGCGCTCCATGTTCGGGGTTTCGCTCTCTCTGTCACGGACCGCCTCCGACGGTTTCCGCGCTTCCTCGACGAAGGGGTGCGTGCCATGCTTCCCCTTTCCTCTGCTGTCTCCCTGGCGCCTGAACGCTTTTCCCCAGGTGCCTCGTTCGGACGTCTCTACTGTTTCCGAGGACGCCGGGTCGTCGGGGAGACGCCGCTCTCCTTCACCACGTCGCCGACGGTCTACGGCTCCACTCCGCCCTGTCTCTTCCCCTGTACGATCTCCGGGCGTGCTTCCGTACTGGGCGGTGTTCTTGCCTACGTAACCTGCTCTACCTGTGGTTGCTGCTCCGGTTGTCCATCCTCCCACTCGCTCCCAGGCGGCATCGACTTCTTTAGTCATGCTCCCTGCGTGTAGCCTGGGGCTGGTTGGTCGGCCTGTCCACGTTCCGTCCCTCGGGACGTTTCCGGTCCCTAACGGACGTCGCTTCCCTTCCCTTTACGGGAAGCCGTCATCGTGGGGGCACGTGGCGGCATCCCTCCCGGAACGAGCTCTTATACATGCACAAGGAGTGCGCCCGGTGCCTGCGAGTTGGCAGGTACAGCTCGAAGCCTTTGCTCAACGCGACGTACATGTCGACGCGCCCACTCTGTCGGCGTCGTATGAGTTTCAGTTGTGTCTTTCCATAGTTTCTCTTTTACTGTTCCTTGTGGCTGACGGAGGGCGTCGACTTCGGGGTTCGGTCGGAGATGGGTTCTTCCCCACTCCCTCCTGTCGGCTGCTCCTCCGTGTCGAGCCTCGTCATGCCTTCATCCGGGGTTTCACCTCCATTTTGGGCCTGGTTCTTTGCCCCTACATTATCTTTCTGAACGTATGCCACGTTCCTTCACGCCACCAGAGAAGGGTGCCCTGGAACGTGCTCACAAGCCCTGGCGGCGCACTGCTCGCATGCTCTCCACCCTCTTTGAGCGTCTGCACCTAGCTCGGCTTCCCCTCAGGCTTCTTGTAGCTCCACCAACTCGGGTGCTCGGGAAGGGTGGGGCCCACTTCGGGCGTCTGCAACTGCGGCTCGCCTCCGTTGGCTTCCTGCAGTGTCCCTTCCATGAGGCTGCGCATTGTCGCCAGTCTCTGTGGTTTTCCTTCTGTACACTGGCGCCGGCTGAGGTCAGCACGTCGCTGTTGCTTTCTGTGCTCCCTCCGGAGGGGCTCTTCTCTGCTCCTGTATGGCAGGGGTCTTCCCTCTTTGCTGCTGTGGGCTCTTCGCTCCCCGTCCGCCTGGGATGTCCCGACCCTCCTCAACCGCTTCCTCTTCGTTGGGGTCGGCAGGCCGGCTCGTAACGAGGCCGCCAGACTCGGGGCCCCTACCGGCTCTTGCGTCCCCACTCTCGGTTTCGCTTCGCCGTTCGTGGGCACGCCGGGTAATACGGCGGGGTCTGTCCTCGGGGTGCCGGTCCACGTTTCCGCTCCGGCGACCTGCGTGACCTCGGCCTGTCTCCCCAGACGTCGCCTCTGTTATTCTGTCCATGGGATTATTCGGGTAGTCTCGCCTCACCAGCAGGACTTCCTGTCGCATGTCTTTCTGGTCTCCGTGACGGACAGCGAGGTGTTGTGACCGGTGGTCGACCTGTCGTGCCTCGTATTGATGACTCTCATTATGTCACGTTCGGCGGTTTACCCTTCGGTCTCCATGTCGCCCCTCGTGTCTTTACGACCCTCGTCGGACTGGCCTTGCCTCCCCTGTTCACTCGGGGTCTTCCGCTCCTCTTTTCCTTGGTGGGTGGGATCTTCTCCGTGGACTCTCCCGCACACTGTGTGCACGCCGCTCTCCTTGTTCCTCCTCGTTCCTCGGTTCGGATTCCTATTCGCCGTTCCCGAGTCCTGCCTTCCACCGTCGCCAGATGTGCCGTGGGCGGGCCTCGACTGGGACAGGTCGAGCACGCCTGTCACCCTGAGTCGGGTGACTGCGTAGTCTTTTCGTTCTTCAGGACCTGGCGGGGTACCTATTTTGCCACGCACTCCTTTCCACCGTCGCACTGCGTGTACCCTGCCTACCCGGGACTGCCGACCTATGGGCGGTTGCTCTGTCGATGGGACAGAGCACCCGGGTAGTTTGGTCTTTCCAACACACCGTATTCGATGTGTTTCCGCCACCCGACGCCCTTTTTTATGTGCAAAGTCCTCCGCAGGATGAGTGGGTAAATGAACTTTGTTTGGTTGTTCACTTCCATCTGGCCGGCACACACCTGGTCCGCTCAGCTGTGGCGGTGGCGCCCGAGTCCTGTTCCCCTATCGTTCCCCGATTTCCACTTGGGATCGATTGGTGGCCTCGGGCCCTCGTTGGCCTTCACATCGTGGATGTTTGTGAGGCAGGGTGGCTGCCGACGTTTAGTCGTTCTTTGACTGTCAACTCCTCTCCACTGGCCACATTCTCAGTGGCAGACTTCCGTCTCTCACTGGCACGGTTTTCCTTCTGGGATGACCAACACGTCACGGACACGCCTGTCGGTGGCGTTCGTGTTTCCCCACCTCATTTGGTTCTTTTTGAGATGCGTCCCAACAGATGATAATGGGAAGATTGTGTATGCAGAAAATTAAATCAGAGAAGCATGGAAGGTACACTATGAACGATTGCTAAATGTAGAGTTTGAATGGGATAAGGAACAGCTTAGTATCGAAAAACCAATATCTGGGCCCCCTCCTTTGATAGCACCAGCTGTAGTGAGCGACGCAATCAATAAAATGAAGGACGGTAAAGCTCCAGATTGCTCCGACATTGTCGCTGAGATGATAAAAGCCTCAGGGGAGATTGGTGTAAACTTAGTCACTGAGTTGATAAACACCATTATTAAAGATGAGAAAATCCCAGAGGATTGGCTCAAAAGTGTAATAGTAAATATATACAAAGGAAAAGGGGATGTGCTAGATAGAGGAAATTATAGGGGCCTGAAAATGCTTGACCAAATCATGAAGGTCTGTGAGAGAGTCCTTGAGGGTTTGATCAGGCAAAGCATCTCTATTGATGATATGCAGTTTGGTTTTATGCCAGGACGTGGTACAACCGATGCTATCTTCATAGGCAGATACAGGAAAGATACTTACTAAAAGGCAGGGATCTTTACTTTGTGTTTGTGGACCTGGAGAAGGCTTTTGATAGGGTACCTAGAGATGTTGTGCAGTGGGCTATGAGGAAACTTGGTGTGGAAGAGTGGCTGGTGCGTGTGATAATGAAGATGTATGAGGATTCGCGAAGTTCGGTGAGGGTGAAGGGTGTACTGAGTGATGAGTTCGCAGTCCGTGTTGGAGTCCATCAGGGTTCAGTGTTAAGCCCCCTCCTCTTTATTATGGTCTTGGAGGCGCTGTCTAGAGTTTTTAGAGGCGGACTCCCGTTGGAACTGTTTTATGCAGACGATTTAGTCCTAATAGCTGACAGTATGCAGGATGCTGAGGCCAAATTCAGAGAGTGGAGAGAGGGCATGGCGAGCAAGGGTTTAAGAGTCAATATTAACAAAACCAAGGTTATGCATTGTAGATTGAGACGAGGCAATGTGGAAAAGAGCGGTGCATACCCATGTGCAGTGTGTGGAAAGGGAGTGGGCGCTAACTCAATTCAATGTAGCATCTGTCGATGTTGGGTACACCATGGGAGTAAGCGCTGTAGTAGAATAAAGGGGCCCCTGCCGAAGGATAAGTCAGAAATAGAGAAATTTGAGTGCGTAGTGTGCAAAGGCGAGCTTGTGTTAAGTGATGATCCTGTGGCTGTGAATTTTGGAAATGAGTCTTTGGAGCTGGTGAACAAGTTTTGTTACCTAGGAGATACCATCTCTGCCGGTGGTGGGGCCGAGGTTGCCACTGTTGCTAGAATTAGGTGTGGCTGGGGGAAGTTCAGAGAATTGATGCCAATCCTGACCATGAAAAGAATGCCTCTCCCCCTGAAGGAAAAGTGTATGCCTCATGTGTTAGAAGTGCAATGACGTATGCCTCAGAAACATGGGCCGTTAAAGTAGAGGATGTCAACAGAATGGAGCGTAATGAGATGAGAATGGTGAGATGTGTGTGGGGCCAGGCTACAGGATAGATAACAAATGTTGAGCTGAGGAGACATTTAGGTATAAAGAGTATTAGTGAGGTGATGCGTACAAGTAGACTGGGATGGTATGGACATGTGGAGAGAATGGATGAACAAATTGGGTGAAAAAATGCAGGTCTGTGATTGTGGAGGGAGCTGCACCAAGGGGTGGACCGAGGAAGACCTGGGATCGGACTATACGCGCCGATCTCAAATCCAAGAACTTGACAAGTGAAGCAGCCCTTAACAGGGTTGCCTGGAACGCCGCCATTAGCACAAGAGACTGCAACTGCACTGATGTGGAACACTCGGTCTTAAAATTTATGTTTATGTATGTATGTATATGCACCACGCTTAGGACCCGCCTGTTGGCCATTTGGGTACCGTTTGAGTCATTCACGAGGTTGGTCGTTCCTCACAGGGCGTTAGATTTCCTCATGCGGGCCTGCTTTGGACTTAGGCCTACCCCGTGTCAGATTCCTCCTCAGTGGTCTCTGGCGAAGGCTCTCGTCTGCCTCTTACACTATTTACCCCGCGCCTGAACACTTCCATGCCATGACACTGTTCCTTCTGGCTTTGGCGGCGGGTGACGGCGTCTCGGAGATGGCTGCCATGTCTAAGACCCGGCCTTGTTTCCGTTTTCTCCCGTCCTTGGGTCAGTTACTTTGGCTCCGTCTGTTCGTTTTGTGGCTACAACCGTACGCGACACTCCCGTTTTTCGGCCTTTCCTGTACCAGCTTCCACACGTGGTAGGGTTCATCGTCCGTTCTGCCCGGTTCAAACCCTGCATCCGTATGTGTACTCGGCCAGGCCAGTGTCGGGGTTGACATTACGGGTGGCGCCTACGTCCGATAGGAGGCTTGGTCGCCGTGCTGTGAGACTTCACCTGTGTCGGGTTCTTCGGGCCGGTAACCCGCACGTTCAGGGCACAGCTCATGCTGTCCGTTCGTACGCTGCTCCATTCAGGTTTTACTTGCTTTTTCTCGCCTGGACTTTGCCGACACAGGGCTTTGGTCTTCCCCCACCACATTTGTCTCCTCCTCTTTGTCGTTGTCCACCGACAGACCGGGGCGTCCTTGTAGTGCGTTGGGCCTGCAGGTTCCCTCAGGGTCTCCCTGCGGGATTCCTTCTGTCTCTTGTCCTTCTCCTGTCCTGTCCTTCCTTATTGGGGGGGGGAGGGAAGGGTATTGCACTATACCCATACTTGCACCTATGTTAAAGATTAATAACTGGGCTAAGCTTTTGTGATACTTTCTAGTCTTAAGTATACTACATTCTTTCGGTATGTCTTGTCCTCATACCACTGAACTTTTCTCATATGGCTTTTAGTGCTCGTCACTGACACTGCTCATGTAGTTTATCGTCACATCCTGTACGGTACTCATATTCGGCGTATGCCGGTATTTACTTGTTCCGGTATGGGTCGTCCTGCTTTCTTCCGGAAGGAGAGGGGGGGGGGGGGCATCCTGGACTTTATATTCATCATTATGAAATGCATCATTCTTTGTCTTAGGCTAAGTTATCTCATGGAATAAGACTTGACTGTACTTGACCTCTCTTGATATGCACCTGTCTGTACACTCTTTATATAAACTCTCTTGTTTAAGTCAGTCTTTCCATTGTCCTGATATTTCCTAAGGGCTAAGTTTGTGTTTTTTCGCTTGGATGTCCGCCTCCGATTTGTTACTCTAGCTCTACGTTGGAGACGTAGAGGCTACTACTAAATTGGGAGGTTTGACACTCTCCCAATACCAAAGAAGGAAAACCTTCTATTTGGTAGGTAGCCTCGGAGTATCCAACGTCATAGTATCCCGCCCTCACGCCGTACCCCTGCCCATCCAATCTTGTCTATTTAACTTGATACCTGGATGATCTAATGAACCCGGTCGGGTTGTGCGGTGGACCCGTGACAACGGCTTAAGGAGCCAGATAGGATGGACAATGTTCTGCAATTTTCTCTTTTCTTTCTCATCAATATTTTCATTTCCTTTAAAATAGTAGCCTCAAGAGTGTGTACAACGTACCTAGTAGAGAGAGTAAGGTGCTACTCTAGATGTTATCGATTTAATCACGCTAGTGATTACGATAATTGTCCGCTCCAGAGCGGAACGGAATTATACGATAGGTATATAGCTCTACGTTGGATACTCCGAGGCTACCTACCAAATAGAAGGTTTTCCTTCTTTGGTATTGGGAGAGTGTCAAACCTCCCAGTTTAGTTACTTGAACCTCTGCAGTTGTCTTTGAGTTAGCTGTGGGCAGAAAACTCATTTTGGAGAGGTAATTATAAGAGTGAGAGAACTCTATTTCTTATTGCTAATCTGGCAACCTCTGCATCATATGGTCGTGAGAGGGTTAACGACTCCCACAGCCGTTTGGAATTGTTTTTTGTATGTACTGTCTTGCATACTTGTAGTAGTCAAGTATTTGATGTTGTATGTTGTGTGATAGGGTTCCCCAATGGAGGTAAACCCAGGGTTCCCACTTTACTATTCAGACGTAGGGCTGTGATATTTGTTGTATTGTTATCATCTCGAAAAAGTGGTTTACAATAAACTTGTTGAGGATTGATAATTCTATGACTGGTCTGAACTGTAGGCTATCTCGTTTTGGTACTAGAACTAAGTAAGACAGAAAACTTTTGATGTGGGAGGAATGTTCACTCGAATTCCTCACTGAAGCATCGCTTTTACGAGTGTTGGCACCTTTACTGGTATGAGACGTTGTATACGTACTTACGAAAGAACGGTCGTCTCTCCCAGTCCCAAAACAGACTATGCTTTATTAAATGTCTGGACCAAGGTCCTTTCGGTCATGCTGTGTAACTGGCCTGGAAAGAACCAGTTGTGCCTTGATATATAATGTGATGCAAGGCTAAGATGAACTAAGTTAGGTCCTTGAACCGGTATGTGCTCTTGAAAGGTCAGACTGTTGCTGTTGGTGTGTCTGAGTCTAATTTGTTGTCTGGGGATGAATTAACCAGTCTGTCCCGACTACTGTGGCCTGTTGAGTGTCGTTGAGATCTGAATCTAATAAAGTTAACACGAGAGAACCTTAGAGACGGTTATAAAAAGTAGTGCTGATACTTCAGACCAAATATTTGTGGTTGTTAATCTGTTAGAATAGATGGAGAGATCAAGATTCTAGTCTTGATGTCTTTGGGCAGAGTTTTTTTAGATAGAAAGATACGGAGGTCTTGACGTGCTTTGGACGTCATGAAAAGGGCTGTTCTGACCTCTCCTACTGTCCGAAGGGTTTTGCAAAGATAGCCTTCTCTTATGTGTGATAATGTTGCCCTAGAGTATGTGTCATGAATAGGATCTGCTACTCCTCATTAGTGTGAATGAGTTGTCTGTAAAACTGTCTTTGTGGTGCAATGTATAAGTGTGGTGATTTTCAGTGTGAGCAGCCTAGGTTCGAATCCCCGGACTGCCACATGTGTTTGTTAATTTCATTAACCGAGTTTAGGAGTAAAGTACTGTATGTTGGTGGAGAGAACATAATAAAACCAAAAGGTTGGATAATCGCCTATGGGTTGTTTATCTGAGAGTGTAAAGTCCTTCCCCAACCATTTGTTCCTAAGAAATATCCTCGTCAATTATGGGGAAACGGAGTCAAGGATCTGACTCAGCCAAATTGCCAGAATAACCCTGTGTGATTAAGAGGTGTATGGGGAAATGGTTGATTAAGCCCCGTGAAAGTTATTCTGTAATAAAGGAAAGATAAAATTATCTACCTGGAGAATTCTGGTATGTGAATGTGGAACTCCGGCAAAGTAGGCAATGAATAGTTATCTAAGATACCCCCTTCCTCAGCCTACTTCCTCTGCAACCCGGACTCATAGAGAACGCGGGGAACTCCTACTGACTGGAGGTGTCATTATTAGAGCTCCGGACTAAGTGCTAACCGACCCAAAGTGGGACCGGAACAACCAGTTGTGTAAAGGTAAGATAGCAATTGACTGTATCGGTTCTGTCAGGTTTTTTAAAACGGACCCTAGTCGAACAATTTATTAAAAGGAATGGCTGGTGCTAGGGATTGCCAGACGGAAAATTAATTCCCAGTGTTGTCCTTTGTAGTACGAGGACTCGGGGTAAAGAAATTACTCGGTAATGACTGACGGAATAACTCTGTGTTGTTTATTAGGTGCGGGGGTAAAATTTACTAAGTACAGTAAAAGTCCGTTAATCCGACGACCGATGATTCGAATCTCCCAATTGTCCGAATTTTTCAATTTGAGGCCAAATCCGAATTCACCCGATGGTCCGAATTTCAAGAAGTCCCAAAGTCCCCTTTTTGAGGCATTAGGCCACTCAAATGACACATAATGGAGCACACACATATCATATGTTCATGAATTCACTTTAAAAGTTTACCATTGTCATTGTAGCCTATTATCTACTTCAAAACATTCAGATTAATGGTCAAAGGAAGCTACTGATATAATCGTAAACACCTTCGTCTTCTTCTTCTCCATCGTCTGCTAGAGAGTTTGTTTTGCTCTTGAACGCATCCCTGGGACGCTCCGATGCGCTACTGGCTTGCACCGCATTTTCTGCAAGCGCATTCAGTCTTGAGCTTGAAAACGCACCTTTGGACGTATTAGTCTTGAGCTTGAAAACGCACCTTTGGTTGTTCCGATAACGCTACTATTTATAGTTCAGTGATCGGAGCATCCCAAGGGTGCTTTCAAGACAACAAGACAAGGTGCTTTCAATACAATATAATATAACAGAGCACGTCACAAAAGGAAAATCACAAAAGGAAAATTACAAGAACCTCTCAGGGAAGTGCCGTTGTTAAGGCATTACTTTCCGAACCACATCTGATCTTCAAGAGCAAGACAAACTCGCTAGTAGACGGAAGAAGAAGAAGACGTTTATATCAGCAGATTCCTTTGACCATTAATCTGAATGTTTTGAAGTAGGTATAGGCTACAATGACAATGGTAAACTTTGAAGTGATTTCATGAACATATGATATGTGTGTGTGCACCATTGTGTCATTTGGGTGCCTAATCAATGTTTTCGTCATACACAGGTTCATAGGGGTAAAGTCCGATAATCCGAAAAATCCACTAATCCGAACGAGAGCCGGTCCGCTGCCCTTCGGATTAACGGAAGTTTACTGTACTAATAGTCTTCTCGGACTGGTATGGAGGACTCAAGATTCGGACGGAAATAGAGTGAACAAACCTATTCCGTATAAATGATAGAGAAAATATCTAATTGGAGAACTCTAGTATGAGACTTGTGGAACTCCGGCAGAGAAGGCAATGTTTAAATATCTAAGAGGGCCCCTCTCTCAGCCTACTCTGCTAAACCTGACTCAGAGAGAATGTGGTGGTCTTCTAGTGATCGGAGATATGTAAAAGAGCCCCAGACCCAGACACTCGCCGACCCAAAGTGGGACCGGAGGGAGGTTCAATGAATCATTAATAATAATAATAATAATATATTTTTATTCAGTTAGCAATT
Source organism: Paralithodes platypus (assembly GCA_032716605.1). Taxonomy (NCBI): domain Eukaryota; kingdom Metazoa; phylum Arthropoda; class Malacostraca; order Decapoda; family Lithodidae; genus Paralithodes; species Paralithodes platypus. The sequence goes on from CM064568.1 coordinate 168,464, forward strand.
TACAGAGTTGGTACCACATAGTATGTTACAATATGACATGTACCAGCTTTGCATAATTCTAACAAAGGATAGCCCAATAAGGCCGTTAGGCGTATTTCCATTGGGGTCCTTGACCAACTCGAGAGTTGGTCGGAGCCTAAAATATGAATGTTTATTGTCGAGTTGAGTAGTCAGCGTTAGCCTTGAATGATACTGATTATACCATAGTATCCTTATTGGAGGAGTGGTAACCTGGGAATCTTTGTGAATCAAAATTATTGATTTACTACTAGTAGTTATACATGAATGACAATATCATAGTATCCTTTATTGAAGGAGTGATAATGTGGGATTCTTTGTAAATCAATTTTTTTTTATCTACTAATAGTAGGTAAAACAGTAAAATATGTGTAAAACGAATGGATGAGAACCAACCGGTTAATCGTGTCCATGTATATACTTGGTCTAAGGAAAGATAGATAATATCTCTTAATTTTGTACCACCTTTGTTTGGGAATAAAAGTTAATAATAACAATAATAATCGTCAGGTTACTTATATAGCGCCTGTTCTCCTCCTTCGAGGATTCACTAGCACTTGGCATTCTTTAGTCTACCATTGACTATTACCCATCCCCCTTGCTCGTGGGGAAATGGTAACCGCCAGCTATATCCCTGAAAACTTTTCAATCTGAGAGGGGATTGAAACGCGAGACCTGCAAGATGGTTATCAGGCACGCTATCAACTAAGCCAGCCGGACGGCTAAATTATTAATCCTCCTAACCTATATGGCTATGCATGAATGAACCGGGTAACTATGGTATTGAAATACTGTTCTTAATAAAAGGTAGGAATAATCCTACAACCTTGAACCATAATTTAGGCTTGGAAAGTGTAGAGCACCTTTTGTCCCAGTCTGAATGAGTGTAAAACATTATCAGTAATACTGAGTGAATGAAGTTTTTACTCGGGACTTTGTTAAAATGAGTTATCTCTAGTACTATGCTAAGCATATCTAAAGTACATCTAAAGATGTACTTTCTACCCTCTCTGGGCTTAACACTAAGGCGTACGGTCCGGACGGTGTTCCTCCTGTTGTTCTCAAAAACTGTGCTTCCGTGCTGACTCCCTGCCTAGGCAAACTCTTTCGTCTCTGTCTATCCTCTAACGTCTTCCCTTCATGCTGGAAGTTTGCTCACATTCAACCTGTCCCAAGAAGGGTGACCGTTCTCAACCCTCCAACTATCGTCCAATTGCTCTTATCTCTTGTCTTTCTAAGTTTTTGAAACTATTCTTGCTTCCAAATTTCTTAAGCATTTCTCTCTCATAATCTGCTCTCAGATCGCCAGTATGGCTTCCTTAAGGGTCGCTCTACTGGGATCTTCTTTCATATCTTACTAACTCTTGGTCATCCTCCTTTCGGGACTTCGGTGAGACTTTTTCTATTGCACTAGACATATCGAAAGCCTTCGATAGAGTCTGGCATAAATCTTAATTTCTAAACTACCCTCCTTCGGTTTCTATCCCTCCATCTGTGCCTTTGTCTCTAATTTCCTTTCCGGGCCTTCCATAGCTGCGGTTGTGGACGGCCATTGTTCACTTCCTCACCCTATAAACTCTGGTGTTCCTCAGGGCTCTGTCCTATCTCCTATTCTCTTTCTAATTTTTATAAATGATCTCCTTAACTGTACCTTAATTCCCATCCATTCATACGCAGACGACTCAACCTTACACTACTCCATTAGTTTTTCAGAACGCTCCAGCCAGCAATCCCTCAACGACAAACGTAATGAAGCCATAGAACTCTTAAATTCTGATCTAAATACTATTTCCAATTGGGGCAGAGAAAACCTTGTTAACTTTAATGCTTCCAAAACCCAATTTCTCCATCTATCTACCCGTCAGGATCTCCCAGCGGACTATCCTTATTCTTCAACAATACAAAATCAAACCCTTCATCTTCTCTCAATATTCTTGGTGTCTCTTTTTCTTCTGCTCTCATTTGGAAGGACCATATTACCAGTCTTGCTAAGGCAGCCTCCCAGAAGCTGGGTGTGCTCAACCGCCTTAGGGGGTTCTTTTCCCCTGCACAGCTTCTTGCTCTGTACAGGGGCATAGTGCGCCCTTGTATTGAGTATTGTTCACATGTGTGGGGAGGTTCCTCTCACACCGCTCTCCTAGACAAAGTTGAAAGGAAGGCCTTTCGTATCATTAACTCCCGCCCACTCACCAACTCTCTGCAATCTCTCTCTCTCTCCGCCGCAATGTTGCATCTCTCTCGCTATTCTATCGCTACTATAATAATCAGTGTTCCTCAGAGCTATCCCAGTGCATACCACCTCCTTTACGTAGGGCACGTGGTACCCGTCTTGCAACTAATCCCACCCCTACTCTGTGCAACTCTCCAACCCAAGAGTGAAACGTTACTCTCAAACTTCTTCTACTCAACAGCTGAGCTCTGGAACTCTCTCCCAGAATCAGTCTTTCCCTCTTCCTATGACTTAAATTGCTTCAAACTCCGTGTGTCCAGGCATTTTGGCTCGAACGTCCCTTGATTTTGGCCCTGTCACTCTTTCAACTATGGGGGAGGCACTCGCTATAGGCAGTTATGCCTTTTGCCTCCCTCATCACATAGAACAAAAAAAAAAAAAAAAAAAAAAGCATATACAACAAGTATTGTAAAAAGTTCTTGAAGGTGATTCTATTAATTTCCAATTTGAACTTCGTCATCTAGGACTGCCAACTTGAATAATAATTGAATATGCCTACCTGGAGTGTGCTAGTAGAACTCGGTAGGTCTATTGGTATAACTCGGTGTCTGGAACCGGAAATAAGTTAATTGTTTGAATACCCGGAGTTGGTTGACAGAACTCGGTGTCTGGGAACCGGAGTTAATTGACAATATTAGACTACTCAGAGTTTTCTGGGACTCGGAGTGAAGTCACTATTGTTGTATACCCGGAGTTAGAAGTTATATAGGAACCGGAGATATGTTCTCGCTAAGGGATACTCGGAGTTATGTTGGTAGAACTCGGTGTTTGAGAACCGGAGTTAAGACGCTTTTGTTGAATACCCAGAGTTAGCGTGGTATATAACTCGATATATGGAAACCGGAGTATGTATTCTCTTTAAGGGTTAGAGTACTCGGAGATACTGTCTGTAGTGAACCAGAGTAAAATATGAATTTTGACATAATTGCACTCGGAGCTATAGTAGCACTCGGTGTTTGAGAACCGGAGTTAATAAAAACTGGTGAGGGAACAGGTTCTTAACTCTGGAGCCCCGGAGATAAGGCTATGACAGTGTACCACCGGAGAAAACTCTGAGTGGAAGAAAGGGGTGAGGTGTATGACAAAAGCACCTTGTAGTAAAAGTAAAATGGTAGTAAAATTACCCGGAGCCTCGTAGATATAAACTAGAGAACTCCGGCAGAGTAGGCACAAATAAAAGATATACAAATGAGGCCCCCAACCTCCGCCTATACTCTGCTACCCCCCGGACTTCAAATAGTACACAGGGATCTCCTAGTGACCGGAGATATAATTAAGCCCAGTCTAACACTAGCCGACCTAAAAAGGACCGGAGTGAGACTCTAAAAAGGGGCCCAACTGAAGGTTGGTTCGTAGCTTAAAATCATATTTTTGAAAAGGGAGGCTACGGTGGCATGTATCAAAAAAAATTACAGGCAAAAGTATCATAAAAGAATAACATTTATCCACTCTGCAACAAGACAGAAAACCTGGAAGGTGCAGAGACTATGAAGACGTATGACATAAAAGTCTAATAAATTGCTTATATACAGTACAGTGCAAAAGGAAAATATTTTGTAAAAACTTTATTAAAATGTAAAGAGAAACGCTCAATGTCACGAAAACATCAAAAGGATGAAATACGAAGCATCTGGAATTTTCGATAAGAATTAAAAGAAAATGTGATAGCCTCGAGACCGCCATTAAAATTTGTTATCGAAGCGCGACGTTCAGAGAAAATGTTAGGCTATCAGCAAGAAAAGTTGAGATGAATAGAATCAACGATTAATTGAAAAAATTATAAGAATGGATAGTTAGAATTAAGAATATTGAATTTCGGAGTTTATAAAAGCATTGATGGAAAATAGGCAAAGGCCTAGCCTATCCCTAAAACTGGCATCCGCTAGCCAAAACTAACGAAGTCTAAAAGCTGAAATAGAGGCATTCTAACTAACCTGGCTTACATAACATAATGTAATAATATAAAGAGTAAAAAGATAGAAATACTGTACAGAAAATAAAAATAATATTCATACAGTATAATATTCTCGTAGCATGTGGCGTGTCCCGTGGAAGTCGTCAGCTCTCTGGAAATGCTCAATACACATACATATCTATGACGCCTCCTTACTATAAAGTAACATATACTTCCCAGAAGAGGCAGCAGGGAAATTCCAAAGATGAAAAGTAGCACATCCCGAGAGCACAAAATTAGTCCAACCTGTCGCACGGGACGCGACCACAAGAAGGACGTATAAACCCAGCGTGACCAGCTGGGGGACGCGTGCAAGGGAAGGACTGTATAATGGCGCGCTAGTTGATTTAGTAAGACAACATTCATAGTTTCTAATCTTTACTCATAAAAAAAAAAAAAAAATCTAATGGTTACCTTTTTTAATGACTTTCCCTAGGAACTAATTAAAGGGTTTCACCCTAGGATGTACTTTTTATATATTTGGGTCGCGTTATGCTTTCTCCGGGACCCTCACGGGGGTCTCCGGGAGCCCTTATATATATAAGGCTCTCACGTAATTGACAGAGAGAACCATTACTAAATATACCTGTATGCGGATGACTCTAAGCTGTATAGAAGAGTGAGGAGTAAGGAAGATGTGGGTTTGCTTCAAGGAGATGTGGAGGGCATGAAGGGATGGTCTGAGCATTGGTTAATGCCTTTTCATTCAAAAAAATGCAAGTACATGCGGATTGGGACAAGCAAGATAGACAAGGTAGGATACAGTATGTATGAAGCGATGGAGGAAGTTAATGCAGAATAGGATTTAGGAGTAGTGATAGACAATAAGTTAAATTTCTCAGAACATTTAGCGGAAAAGATAAACAAAGCCAATAGAATTGTAGGGCTGATAAGGAGGACATTTGTGTCACTTGACGAAGAATATTCAGGAATCTCTATACAGCGCTGGTTAGGCCGCACATGGAATATGCGAACCAGGTGTGGGCTCCATATATGGTAAAGGAATAGAAGCAGCGGAGAAAGTGCAGAGGAGAGCTAGCAAGCTAGTACCAACGTTGAAGAACGCAGGCTATGAGCAGAGGTTGAGGACACTGGGGCTTCCGACACTGGCATATAGGAGAAAGAGAGGGGATATGATAGAGACTTTTAAGATAGTGTCAGGAATGTATGATGAGGATGTGTGTGAAGGTATCTTCTTGATGCGGGAGGGAACAAGAACGAGAGGACACTCTTAAGAAAATTTACAAAGAAAGAAATAGGCTTGAAAAGGCAAAAGGAGTGGTAAATGAGTGGAACGCACTGCCCCAGTATGTAGTCGATTCCGAATCAATAAGGAAGTTTGAAAGTAATCTTGATAAAGCATGGGGGAGACAAGATTTCTATCTATCTATCTATTGCCTGACGCCGTGATCCCCGAAGGGGTGGCCACGAACGAACCGCCCCCATGCACCTCTGTCCCCAGTCAGTCGACGCCCCTCCCCCCAACCAGCACCGCCTTCGTTCATGTAGTTCCTCACTCCATCCTTCCACCTCATATTCGGTCTACCTCTCCCCCTCTGTCCCTCCACCTCGCTCTCGTACACCCTCTTAGTCATTCTCTCGCTTTCCATACGTTCCATATGGCCGAACCATCTCAAGTTGTTCCTTTTCACACTTTCCAGCACATCTACCTCCACACCACACCTCCTTCTTACTTCCTCATTAGTCTGTCTATCCCTCCATGTAACTCCGCACGCACTCCTTCAGTAATTCATTTCCACTGCTCTCACTCTTGGTCTGAGTCTCTCAACCAACGTCCATGCTTCGCTTCCGTAAGTCAGTGTCGGGATTACCACACTGTCATGCAGGACTTCTTCACTTCCATACTGACCACCCTATTTCTTGTTACTGCTTTTTAGCGTTCCTACAACCTCTTCCCCTGTTGTAACCTCTCCCGCCCCTCTTCATCCATAGTCCCATCTTTACTCAACACACTGCCCAGATACTTAAAAGAGTTGACGATCTCCATAGCCTGACCGTTCAGCTTCACCTCACACTCTGTGACTTCACCCCTTTCGAAGACCATAACCTTGCTCTTCCCCGTATTTACCTTCAAATTCCGTTTTCGCACACTGTATCATCCGCAAAGCAGTATAGGTAGCTTCCACTCAATTCCCTCCCTTTTCAGCGATACACCAACATCCACTGCTCTTGATAGTATTTCTTTCATAACTCCATCCCTATATACAGTAAACAACCACGGGGACATCACACACCCCTGTTTCAAACCAACATTCAGGTCAAAGAACTCGCTCTGCTCACTCTCCACACGTACTGCCGCCTTTGCACCCTCATACATGCTCTTCACTGCTTTCAGCAACTTGCCTCTACTCCGTATATTCTAAGTACTTTCCACAAACTCTATCCACTCTGTCATAGGCCTTCTCCAAGTCCATAAAGGCAACATACACCTTTTGTTTCTTCTCCAGATACTTCTCCACAACACAATTCAGGGTAAAAATCTGATCTACACATCCTCTTCCCTTCCTAAAACCTCCCTGCTCGTCGCCTATCCATTTCTCCGTTCTCAATCTCACTCTCTCAATCACTACCCTACTGTATACCTTCCCTACTACGCTTAGAAGACATATTCCTCGGTGGTTACCACACACTCCTCTTTCCCCTTTGCCCTTATATAGGGGGACTAAGATTTGAAGTTTGATTATAAAGCAAAAATACAGAATAGTAAAAATGTTGCATCTGCTACCACCGCCGCCAACACCGTGAACGACCGCAGCAGTGCAAGTACTGGCACTGAGCTGGATACACAGGCCTAGTTTGCCTTTTTCCAGAGGATCTACTGTAAGAAACTGTAAGAAACTAAATAACTAGTTAGGCTAACCTGAGAGCACAAAATACAAAAACTATGGCGGCCAAGTTCACAGGCGAACGAGGGGACGCCAGCCTAATCTCCCTTATAAAAACACACTCCTGGGGGCCATGCCAATGGGGACGCCCAACCTATCTAATCTAAACCTATTCTAGAACATCTCAGATAATACAAATGAGCAAAAGACTCACTAGTAGAGACCGTAGAATGCAGAATGAAGAGAGGTCGGCAAACGCACGTCCGTCCGCAACGGGCCCCAGAGTGCGAAGGACGAATGGCGCTTGGCACAGCAGCGTCTGCAGGCACACCCACGCTTTAAACATCCACACGATGGGAAGCATTGCTTTAAGTAGTTCTAATTCATTTTTCTTTTATTATTTTTAAAATGCCACAGGAACGAAAGGACCGGCGTCACAGGCCAGGATAGCTATAAGGATCACCACACCAACTTTGTTGTCTCCCTTCCACATAACTCCACATATGTATTTACCTAATTGCCTAATTGTAGTTTACAGGAGTTGAGCTAAGCTCGTGTTGTCCCGTCTCTCAGTCTACTTTTTATCCAATTTTTCTTGAAAATATGGATGTTCCTTGCCCCTACCACCTCCTCCTCCAGCCCATTCCATTTGTCAATAGGGGAAGCTAAACTTCCTGATATCGTTCTTGCAGGTAGGTCTTTTTACTTTGTAGCTGTGGCCTCTAGTTATTCCTGTATCCATAATTAATATATCCTCCCTATCCAGCCTCTCCAGCCCCCGGGTACATTTGTACATCATTATCATGTCTCCCCTCTCTCTCCTCTCTTTTAGACTCGGTAGATTTAATTTGTCTAGCCTCCCTTCATATGGCAGTTCTCTGAGACTTGGAACCAATCTAGTGACTGCTCTCTGGATTCTTTCTAACTTGTGAATATGCTTCTTTAGATGCGGGGACCACACCACTGCTGCATACTCCAATCTTGGTCTAATCATACTCTTCATAATTTTCGCTACCATGGTCTCATCCAAGTAGTTCAGAGCAACTTTCATATTCCCGGCCATTGCATACATTCCGCTAAAGAGATTGTTAATATGTTTCTCTGGCGACAAATTATCTTGTATAATCAACCCTAAATCTTTTTCTTTTTCGGCCTTGCTAATTATTATCTCCCATCCTGTACTCCCAATTTGGTCTATTCACACTTCTTCCCATATTTAACACATGGCATTTACTTATATTAAATTTAATTTTCCACTTGGTGCTCCATTCGTATATTTTATCTAAATCCCCTTGCAGCTCCTCACACACTACTTTTATTTGTTATTTGTCTCATAATTTTTACGTCATCTGCAAAACATTGACATGTAAGAGTTTATGCCTATCGGCAGGTCATTCACGTACATAAGGAACATGAGAGGTGCCAACACAGATCCCTGCGGCACACCACTCTCAACTTTCCGCCACGATGAGTAAGTTCCTCTAATGTTGGTCCTCATTTCTCTATCTGTTAAATAGCTCTCCATCCATTTCAGCAAACTCCCCCTGACACCTCCTAGCGTCTCAAGCTTAGATAACAATCTCTTATGTGGTACCTTATCGAATGCTTTGGAAAGGTCTAAGTAGACGCAGTCCACCCATCCGCCTCTTTCTTGGAGTACATCTATCACCCTACTGTAATAACATAGCAAACTGGTAACACAAGATGTCCCTTCTCTGAATCCAAATTGCTTTGGGGTTATTATCTTCTTTCTCTCCAACATTTTCATCCATCTCTTCCTAATTAGCTTTTCACAAATCTTGCATACAATACTAGTAAGTGAAACTGGTCTATAGTTTAGAGGGTCCTCAGGGTTTCCATTCTTGTATATCGGAATGATATTAGCTCTTTTCCATTCAACAGGAACCTGTCCTTTATCTAAGGAAGCTTGAATTATGTCCCTCACTGGCTCCACTAATTGCTCTGCACACTCCTTTAAAACCCAGGCAGACACTTCATCCGGACCGGATAGCTTTCCTTACTTCAAGTCCTCTCATCGCAGATAACAGCTCATCTCTAGTTATTTCAATCTTACTAAGACCACTCCCCAGTACTCCCGCCTGTGGTTCGTCAAAACCTTCCTCTCTAGTAAAAACTGACCCCAATTTGTTATTCATTACCTCACACATGTCCGATACATTTTCATACGTCCTAGCATCAACTCTTAATTTAGTAATTTGTTTCTTTACCTTCAACTTACTGTTTATATATTTATAAAATAATCTAGGGTCACTTTCACATTTATTTACTATGTTCTTCTCATAGTTCATTTTAACTTGCCTAATTATGTTAACATATCTATTCCTCTCCTGTTTATATTTATTCCGATTACTCTCAGTGTTCCTTCTTCTTAATCTAGCCCAAGCTGCATCACGCTTACCCAAAGCTCTTTGCATTTCAAATTAAACCAATCTTTCTGCTTAGTAAAATTTCCAGTTTTATATCTTGGGACAAACAGATTGGTTCCTACTCTATAAATTTCGAGGAATCTACTATATTTACCTTGTACGTCCCGTTCCTTCAAAATAAGATCCCAATCTACTCCCTCTAAATATCTTTTCAAGGATACATAATCAGCTTTACTATAATTTAATCTGTCATTTATGTAGCTATTGTCTAATCTATTGGCATTACTCGAGGTCAACTTCCATTTTAGTAATAGGTGATCACTTTTACCTACAGGACATAGATAGTTTATATCACTAATTTCGTGAGGATCTTTTGTAAAAATCAGATCGAGTTTAGAAGGTTCGTTATTACCCCTCATTCTCTCTGATTTGGCCCTGCATCTCCCGATTCCCAATCAACCTCACTACAGTTGAAATCTCCTACCAAGATCAATCGATTCTTCCTTAAAAGCAATCTTCTCAACGACTGAATCATATCCTCTACCATCTCCTCAAACTCCAACTCCCTCCATGCTCTGGTCTTTGGTGGCATGTAAGCTACTGCTATGTCTAGCTTTTTTCCTTCTATATCATTGAGTTCAACTGCCATTATTTCTGCCTTGTCATTATTTAACTCCACGTGCTTTGCTGTCATAGGGTTCTTAACTAATACTGCCACTCCACCTCCCCTTTTACCCTTTCTATCATTTCTCCATATATTATATCCTTCACTAAACACTATGTTGCTGTCAAAGTCCTGGTTCAGCTTTGTCTCTGTCAAACAGACTATCTGTGGTTGATCTTTTCTTAATATATTATCTAACTCTACCTTTTTACTGTTTATTCCATCTATATTAGTGTAGTAGCACAGTATATTTGAATCCACCTCCTTGTTTCTCTTCCCTCTCTGCCTCCTACCAGGTTCACCTCCTCCTCCATCCCTTCCCTGACCTAGTTCCACCTCCCCCGCTAATTCTATTCTCCTCCCCCCTCTCTCTCCATCTGTTACACCCTCTCCCCCACATCCTGGCTCTCTCTCGTCTCTCCAATCACAGCCTTCTAGTATACAACCCACATTACTTTATTCCTTAACATTTTTATGTACCGACTAAGTATGTATTATTAAGGTACCAACCTGCATGCCATTTTTTCATTGTGTAGGTACGACGGCGATCTGAAGACACTCAGTAAACCTATGCCCCTTACCCTCTGTTATGGAGTCCACCGCGACTGTCCGGTAATACGAACCTCATCCGTGTGACTCGCCTAGTCATTCTGGGCAATTATTTTTGTTCAATGCTCCCCAGGTCTCTCAACTTGAATATTATTGTTTCTTTGTTTGTTAATCTGTCACTTAAGACACTCGACTCATATCAATTGTTATTAGTACTGGCGATTATATACTATGTTCATGTTCACCTTTGTTGCCAGAATTCACTGAGATTCTTAACCACATTTGTGTAGGATTTATCCTCAACCTATTATGTACCCTATCCCTTGTGTGTTACTATTACTATTGCTTCAGATGAGAAACATCCCCCGACTACGAATCTATATTCGAGAGTTGGAGATCGAAATGATATGCTGAGACGATTCTATAGCTCCTCAAGATAGACGTTACCTGAATTAATATACCATCTACATGTCTATCTGATTAAGTCAGCCCTGTACTTAGTTATATAACAATTATATGTCCCTAACCTTCCGTTGTTTTATCCACTAACTATATATGTTCCCAACCTTCCTAATGCAACCTCCATTTCACTAGACAAGATACCTAGGAGTAATTCTGAGATTTAATTAGGCAATTACTCATATTAGGAAAGCCCCCAGACCATCCCCAATTTCGTATGCAGGCCTGTGCTTAGGTAAGGTCGTGCCGGACAATATCGTCGTATAGTTCGCGTGAGTTTGGCTACGGGTCAAACTCGGTAAAAACCGCCTCAGAATTGTTACCCCATGAAAACCCGTTTTTCTATGTATGCCACCGATCCACAGAAAAGTAACTCTATACCCTGTGCTTGTACTAATCCATATCTGTTGATTTATATAATTAATAATATCCAATTTACATACAATCATCTCCAGGGAAGTGCAGGAAAACTACCTAGTCCTCTCTCTCCATTATGAGATAGATCGATGTCACTTATGCATGTAATCATTCCTAGTTAAAGAAAAAGTTTTATCCACAATACTCTGCTTAATGACCGCGTACCAGTGGTAACCTTTTGAGCCACCTGTCCTTTTCCTCTCCCCGTAGGCCTACCAAACCAACTTCACAACCCTTCCCCCTCGGATGACGCCCATCAGGATGTTTTATATTCCGTGTCGAGTCAGTTCCGACTCGAACCCCAGTATACAAGGAGTGCAAACCGATTCTTGTATCTTTTTTGACTCTCCTCTAACCTAAGTAAACCACACCCCACACCTGAACCGTAGGGGGGACGATTTAGTCCTAATAGCTGACAGTATGCAGGATGCTGAGGCCAAATTCAGAAAGTGGAGAGAGGGCATGGCGAGCAAGGGTTTAAGAGTCAATATTAACAAAACCAAGGTTATGCATTGTAGTTTGAGACGAGGCAATGTGGAAAAGAGCGGTGCATACCCATGTGCAGTGTGTGGAAAGGGAGTGGCATTAACTCAATTCAATGTAGCATCTGTCGATGTTGGGTACACCATGGGAGTAAGCGCTGTAGTAGAATAAAGGGGCCCCTGCCGAAGGATAAGTCAGAAATAGAGAAATTTGAGTGCGTAGTGTGCAAAGGCGAGCTTGTGTTAAGTGATGATCCTGTGGCTGTGAATTTTGGAAATGAGTCTTTGTTACCTAGGAGATACCATCTCTGCCGGTGGTGGGGCCGAGGCTGCCACTGTTGCTAGAATTAGGTGTGGCTGGGGGAAGTTCAGAGAATTGATGCCAATCCTGACCATGAAAAATGCCTCTCCCCCTGAAGGGAAAGGTGTATGCCTCATGTGTTAGAAGTGCAATGACGTATGCCTCAGAAACATGGGCCGTTAAAGTAGAGGATGTCAACAGAATGGAGCGTAATGAGATGAGAATGGTGAGATGGATGTGTGGGGCCAGGCTACAGGATAGAATAACAAATGTTGAGCTGAGGAGACGTTTAGGTATAAAGAGTATTAGTGAGGTGATGCGTACAAGTAGACTGGGATGGTATGGACATGTGGAGAGAATGGATGAACAAAATTGGGTGAAAAAATGCAGGTCTGTGATTGTGGAGGGAGCTGCACCAAGGGGTGGACCGAGGAAGACCTGGGATCGGACTATACGCGCCGATCATTCTTTGTCTTAGGCTAAGTTATCTCATGGAATAAGACTTGACTGTACTTGACCTCTCTTGATATGCACCTGTCTGTACACTCTTTATATAAACTCTCTTGTTTAAGTCAGTCTTTCCATTGTCCTGATATTTCCTAAGGGCTAAGTTTGTGTTTTTTCGCTTGGATGTCCGCCTCCGATTTGTTACTCTAGCTCTACGTTGGAGACGTAGAGGCTACTACTAAATTGGGAGGTTTGACACTCTCCCAATACCAAAGAAGGAAAACCTTCTATTTGGTAGGTAGCCTCGGAGTATCCAACGTCATAGTATCCCGCCCTCACGCCGTACCCCTGCCCATCCAATCTTGTCTATTTAACTTGATACCTGGATGATCTAATGAACCCGGTCGGGTTGTGCGGTGGACCCGTGACAACGGCTTAAGGAGCCAGATAGGATGGACAATGTTCTGCAATTTTCTCTTTTCTTTCTCATCAATATTTTCATTTCCTTTAAAATAGTAGCCTCAAGAGTGTGTACAACGTACCTAGTAGAGAGAGTAAGGTGCTACTCTAGATGTTATCGATTTAATCGCGCTAGTGATTACGATAATTGTCCACTCCAGAGCGGAACGGAATTATACGATAGGTATATAGCTCTACGTTGGATACTCCGAGGCTACCTACCAAATAGAGGTTTTCCTTCTTTGGTATTGGGAGAGTGTCAAACCTCCCAGTTTAGTTACTTGAACCTCTGCAGTTGTCTTTGAGTTAGCTGTGGGCAGAAAACTCATTTTGGAGAGGTAATTATAAGAGTGAGAGAACTCTATTTCTTATTGCTAATCTGGCAACCTCTGCATCATATGGTCGTGAGAGGGTTAACGACTCCCACAGCCGTTTGGAATTGTTTTTTGTATGTACTGTCTTGCATACTTGTAGTAGTCAAGTATTTGATGTTGTATGTTGTGTGATAGGGTTCCCCAATGGAGGTAAACCCAGGGTTCCCACTTTACTATTCAGACGTAGGGCTGTGATATTTGTTGTATTGTTATCATCTCGAAAAAGTGGCTTACAATAAACTTGTTGAGGATTGATAATTCTATGACTGGTCTGAACTGTAGGCTATCTCGTTTTGGTACTAGAACTAAGTAAGACAGAAAACTTTTGATGTGGGAGGAATGTTCACTCGAATTCCTCACTGAAGCATCGCTTTTACGAGTGTTGGCACCTTTACTGGTATGAGACGTTGTATACGTACTTACGAAAGAACGGTCGTCTCTCCCAGTCCCAAAACAGACTATGCTTTATTAAATGTCTGGACCAAGGTCCTTTCGGTCATGCTGTGTAACTGGCCTGGAAAGAACCAGTTGTGCCTTGAGATATAATGTGATGCATGGCTAAGATGAACTAAGTTAGGTCCTTGAACCGGTATGTGCTCTTGAAAGGTCAGACTGTTGCTGTTGGTGTGTCTGAGTCTGTCTAATTGTTGTCTGGGGATGAATTAACCAGTCTGTCCCGACTACTGTGGCCTGTTGAGTGTCGTTGAGATCTGAATCTAATAAAGTTAACACGAGAGAACCTTAGAGACGGTTATAAAAAGTAGTGCTGATACTTCAGACCAATATTTGTGGTTGTTAATCTGTTAGAATAGATGGAGAGATCAAGATTCTAGTCTTGACGTCTTTGGGTAGAGTTTTTTAGATAGAAAGATACGGAGGTCTTGACGTGCTTTGGACGTCATGAAAAGGGCTGTTCTGACCTCTCCTACTGTCCGAAGGGTTTTGCAAAGATAGCCTTCTCTTATGTGTGATAATGTTGCCCTAGAGTATGTGTCATGAATAGGATCTGCTACTCCTCATTAGTGTGAATGAGTTGTCTGTAAAACTGTCTTTGTGGTGCAATGCATAAGTGTGGTGATTTTCAGTGTGAGCAGCCTAGGTTCGAATCCCGGACTGCCACATGTGTTTGTTAATTTCATTAACCGAGTTTAGGAGTAAAGTACTGTATGTTGGTGGAGAGAACATAATAAAACCAAAAGGTTGGATAATCGCCTATGGGTTTTATCTGAGAGTGTAAAGTCCTTCCCCAACCTTTGTTCCTAAGAAATATCCTCGTCAATTATGGGGAACGGAGTCAAGGATCTGACTCAGCCAAATTGCCAGAATAACCCTGTGTGATTAAGAGGTGTATGGGGAAATGGTTGATTAAGCCCCGTGAAAGTTATTCTGTAATAAAGGAAAGATAAAATTATCTACCTGGAGAATTCTGGTATGTGAATGTGGAACTCCGGCAAAGTAGGCAATGAATAGTTATCTAAGATACCCCCTTCCTCAGCCTACTTCCTCTGCAACCCGGACTCATAGAGAACGCAGGGAACTCCTACTGACTGGAGGTGTCATTATTAGAGCTCCGGACTAAGTGCTAACCGACCCAAAGTGGGACTGGAACAACCAGTTGTGTAAAGGTAAGATAGCAATTGACTGTATCGGTTCTGTCAGGTTTTTTAAAACGGACCCTAGTCGAACAATTTATTAAAAGGAATGGCTGGTGCTAGGGATTGCCAGACGGAAAATTAATTCCCAGTGTTGTCCTTTGTAGTACGAGGACTCGGGGTAAAGAAATTACTCGGTAATGACTGACGGAATAACTCTGTGTTGTTTAATAGGTGTGGGGTAAAATTTACTAAGTACCTAATAGTCTTCTCGGACTGGTATGGAGGACTCAAGATTCGGACGGAAATAGAGTGAACAAAACCTATTCCGTAATAAATGATAGAGAAAAATATCTAATTGGAGAACTCTAGTATGAGACTTGTGGAACTCCGGCAGAGAAGGCAATGTTATAAATATCTAAGAGGGCCCCTCTCTCAGCCTACTCTGCTAAAACCCTGACTCAGAGAGAATGTGGTGGTCTTCTAGTGATCGGAGATATGTAAAAGAGCCCCAGACCCAGACACTCGCCGACCCAAAGTGAGACCGGAGGGAGGTTCAATGAATCATTAATAATAATATAATAATATAAATTATTTATTCAGTTAGCAATTTACAGAGTTGGTACCACATAGTATGTTACAAATATGACATGTACCAGCTTTGCATAATTCTAACTAAGGATAGCCCAATAAGGCCGTTAGGCGTATTTCCATTGGGGTCCTTGACCAACTCGAGAGTTGGTTCGGAGCCTAAAATATGAAATGTTTATTGTCGAGTTGAGTAGTCAAGCGTTAGCCTTGAATGATACTGATTATACCATAGTATCCTTATTGGAGGAGTGGTAACCTGGGAATCTTTGTGAATCAAAATTATTGATTTACTACTAGTAGTTATACATGAATGACAATATCATAGTATCCTTTATTGAAGGAGTGATAATGTGGGATTCTTTGTAATCAATTTTTTTTTATCTACTAATAGTAGGTAAAACAGTAAAATATGTGTAAAACGAATGGATGAGAACCAACCGGTTAATCGTGTCCATGTATATACTTGGTCTAAGGAAAGATAGATAATATCTCTTAATTTTGTACCACCTTTGTTTGGGAATAAAAGTTAATAATAATAATAACAATAATAATCGTCAGGTTACTTATATAGCGCCCGTTCTCTTCCTTCGAGGATTCACTAGCGCTTGGCATTCTTTAGTCTACCATTGACTATTACCCATCCCCCTTGCTCGTGGGGAGATGGTAACCGCCGGCTATATCCCTGAAAACTTTTCAATCTGTGAGACCTGCAAGATGGTTATCAGGCACGCTATCAACTAAGCCAGCCGGACGGCTAAATTATTAATCCTCCTAACCTATATGGCTATGCATGAATGAACCGGGTAACTATGGTATTGAAATACTGTTCTTAATAAAAGGTAGGAATAATCCTACAACCTTGTACCATAATTTAGGATTGGAAAGTGTAGTGCACCTTTTGTCCCACTCTGAATGAGTATAAACATTATCAGTAATACTGAGTGAATGAAGTTTTACTCGGGACTTTGTTAAAATTGAGTTATCTCTAGTACTATGCTAAGCATATCTAAAGTACATCTAAAGATGTACTTTCTACCCTCTCTGGGCTTAACACTAATAAGGCGTACGGTCCGGACGGTGTTCCTCCTGTTGTTCTCAAAAACTGTGCTTCCGTGCTGACTCCCTGCCTAGGCAAACTCTTTCGTCTCTGTCTATCCTCTAACGTCTTCCCTTCATGCTGGAAGTTTGCTCACATTCAACCTGTCCCAAAGAAGGGTGACCGTTCTCAACCCTCCAACTATCGTCCAATTGCTCTTATCTCTTGTCTTTCTAAAGTTTTTGAAACTATTCTTGCTTCCAAATTTCTTAAGCATTTCTCTTCTCATAATCTGCTCTCAGATCGCCAGTATGGCTTCCTTAACCCTCCTCTATCGGTTGCTCTGTGGCCGTTTTGGGCCTTTCTGGGCCGTTTCTGACTGCTATATCAACCATCAGTAGAAAGGAACTGTATTGCGCCAACTAGGTGGAAATCGCTAACAATGACGCCACATACAGCTACTTCTCGTGGAGCACTGACAGGTTACCTCGAAGATTTAGCGGATGCTACCTTGCTCACTTTTAGCGACTATTTGGTTACACTGTCATCCACACGCGCGGTGGGGGGGAACTGGAGTTAGTGTGGGCCGGGAGGCCACAGATGTCGGACGCCCCCCCCCCCCCCCCCCTCCCCCACGTATGGATCATTACTATCCCACCCATTTCACTCGATTTCCACCCTTTTTTCACCCGTTTTTGCCAGTTTTTTCAACTCGACTTATGTGGTGAGCCGCTTTTGTTAAGGTTGCTCTACTGGTGATCTTCTTTCATATCTTACTAACTCTTGGTCATCCTCCTTTCGGGACTTCGGTGAGACTTTTTATTGCACTAGACATATCGAAAGCCTTCGATAGAGTCTGGCATAAATCTTTAATTTTCTAAACTACCCTCCTTTGTTTTATATCCCTCCATCTGTGCTTTTGTCTCTAATTTCCTTTCCGGCCGTTCCATAGCTGCGTTGTGGACGGCCATTGTTCCCCTCCTCACCCTATAAACTCTGGTGCCTCAGGGCTCTGTCCTATCTCCTATTCTCTTTCTAATTTTTATAAATGATCTCCTTTAACTGTACCAATTCCCTCCATTCATACGCAGACGACTAACCTTACTCTACTCCATAGTTTTTCGAACGCCCCAGCCAGCAATCCCTCAACACAACGTAATGAAGCCTAGAACTCTTAAATTCTGATCTAAATACTATTTCCAATTGGGGCAGAGAAACCTTGTTAACTTTAATGCTTCCAAAACCCAATTTCTCCATTCTATCTACCCTTCAGGATCTCCCAGCGGACTATCCCTTATTCTTCAACAACACAAAATCAACCTTCATCTTCTCTCAATATTCTTGGTGTCTCTTTTCTTCTGCTCTCATTTGGAAGGACCATATTACCAGTCTTGCTAAGGCAGCCTCCCAGACGCTGGGTGTTGCTCAACCGCCTTAGGGGGTTCTTTTCCCCTGCACAGCTTCTTGCTCTGTACAGGGGCATAGTGGCGCCCTTGTATTGAGTATTGTTCACATGTGTGGGGAGGTTCCTCCTCACACCGCTCTCCTAGACAAAGTTGAAAGGAAGGCCTTTCGTATCATTAACTCCCGCCCACTCACCAACTCTCTGCAATCTCTCTCTCTCCGCCGCAATGTTGCATCTCTCTCGCTATTCTATCGCTACTATAATAATCAGTGTTCCTCAGAGCTATCCCAGTGCATACCACCTCCTTTACGTAGGGCACGTGGTACCCCGTCTTGCAACTCAATCCCACCCCTACTCTGTGCAACTCTCCAACCCAAGAGTGAAACGTTACTCTCAAACTTTCTTCTACTCAACAGCTGAGCTCTGGAACTCTCTCCCAGAATCAGTCTTTCCCTCTTCCTATGACTTAAATTGCTTCAAACTCCGTGTGTCCAGGCATTTTGGCTCGAACGTCCCTTGATTTTGGCCCTGTCACTCTTTCAACTATGGGGGAGGCACTCGCTATAGGCAGTTATGCCTTTTGCCTCCCTCAATCACATAGAAAAAAAAAAAAAAAAAAAAAAAGCATATACAAGTATTGTAAAAAAGTTCTTGAAGGTGATTCTATTAATTACCAATTTGAACTTCGTCATCTAGGACTGCCAACTTGAATAATAATTGAATATGCCTACCTGGAGTGTGCTAGTAGAACTCGGTAGGTCTATTGGTATAACTCGGTGTCTGGAACCGGAAATAAGTTAATATTGTTTGAATACCCGGAGTTGGTTGACAGAACTCGGTGTCTGGGAACCGGAGTTAATTGACAATATTAGACTACTCAGAGTTTTCTGGGACTCGGAGTGAAGTCACTATTGTTGTATACCCGGAGTTAGAAGTTATATAGGAACCGGAGATATGTTCTCGCTAAGGGATACTCGGAGTTATGTTGGTAGAACTCGGTGTTTGAGAACCGGAGTTAAGACGCTTTTGTTGAATACCCAGAGTTAGCGTGGTATATAACTCGATATATGGAAACCGGAGTATGTATTCTCTTTAAGGGTTAGAGTACTCGGAGATACTGTCTGTAGTGAACCAGAGTAAAATATGAATTTTGACATAATTGCACTCGGAGCTATAGTAGCACTCGGTGTTTGAGAACCGGAGTTAATAAAAACTGGTGAGGGAACAGGTTCTTAACTCTGGAGCCCCGGAGATAAGGCTATGACAGTGTACCACCGGAGAAAACTCTGAGTGGAAGAAAGGGGTGAGGTGTATGACAAAAGCACCTTGTAGTAAAAGTAAAATGGTAGTAAAATTACCCGGAGCCTCGTAGATATAAACTAGAGAACTCCGGCAGAGTAGGCACAAATAAAAGATATACAAATGAGGCCCCCAACCTCCGCCTATACTCTGCTACCCCCCGGACTTCAAATAGTACACAGGGATCTCCTAGTGACCGGAGATATAATTAAGCCCAGTCTAACACTAGCCGACCTAAAAAAGGACCGGAGTGAGACTCTAAAAAGGGGCCCAACTGAAGGTTGGTTCGTAGCTTAAAATCATATTTTTGAAAAGGGAGGCTACGGTGGCATGTATCAAAAAAAATTACAGGCAAAAGTATCATTAAAAGAATAAACATTTATCCACTCTGCAACAAGACAGAAAACCTGGAAGGTTGCAGAGACTATGAAGGACGTATGACATAAAAGTCTAATAAATTGCTTATATACAGTACAGTGCAAAAGGAAAATATTTTGTAAAAACTTTATTAAAATGTAAAGAGAAACGCTCAATGTCACGAAAACATCAAAAGGATGAAATACGAAGCATCTGGAATTTTCGATAAGAAATAAAAGAAAATGTGATAGCCTCTAGACCGCCATTAAAATTTGTTATCGAAGCGCGACGTTCAGAGAAAATGTTAGGCTATCAGCAAGAAAAGTTGAGATGAATAGAATCAACGATTAATTGAAAAAATTATAAGAATGGATAGTTAGAATTAAGAATATTGAATTTCGGAGTTTATAAAAGCATTGATGGAAAATAGGCAAAGGCCTAGCCTATCCCTAAAACTGGCATCCGCTAGCCAAAACTAACGAAGTCTAAAAGCTGAAATAGAGGCATTCTAACTAACCTGGCTTACATAACATAATGTAATAATATAAAGAGGAAAAAGATAGAAATACTGTACAGAAAATAAAAATAATATTCATATAATATTCATATAATAATATTCTCGTAGCATGTGGCGTGTCCCGTGGAAGTCGTCAGCTCTCTGGAAATGCTCAATACACATACATATCTATGACGCCTCCTTACTATAAAGTAACATATACTTCCCAGAAGAGGCAGCAGGGAAATTCCAAAGATGAAAAGTAGCACATCCCGAGAGCACAAAATTAGTCCAACCTGTCGCACGGGACGCGACCACAAGAAGGACGTATAAACCCAGCGTGACCAGCTGGGGGACGTGTGCAAGGGAAGGACTGTATAATGGCGCGCTAGTTGATTTAGTAAGACAACATTCATAGTTTCTAATCTTTACTCATAAAAAAAAAAAAAAAAATCTAATGGTTACCTTTTTTAATGACTTTCCCTAGGAACTAATTAAAGGGTTTCACCCTAGGATGTACTTTTTAAATATTTGGGTCGCGTTATGCTTTCTCCGGGACCCTCACGGGGGTCTCCGGGAGCCCTTATATATATAAGGCTCTCACGTAATTGACAGAGAGAACCATTACTAAATATACCTGTATGCGGATGACTCTAAGCTGTATAGAAGAGTGAGGAGTAAGGAAGATGTGGGTTTGCTTCAAGGAGATGTGGAGGGCATGAAGGGATGGTCTGAGCATTGGTTAATGCCTTTTCATTCAAAAAAATGAAAGTACAATGCGGATTGGGACAAGCAAGATAGACAAGGTAGGATACAGTATGTATGAAGCGATGGAGGAAGTTAATGCAGAATAGGATTAGGTGTAGTGATAGACAATAAGTTAAATTTCTCAGAACATTTAGCGGAAAAGATAAACAAAGCCAATAGAATTGTAGGGCTGATAAGGAGGACATTTGTGTCACTTGACGAAGAAATATTCAGGAATCTCTATACAGCGCTGGTTAGGCCGCACATGGAATATGCGAACCAGGTGTGGGCTCCATATATGGTAAAGGATATAGAAGCAGCGGAGAAAGTGCAGAGGAGGGCTAGCAAGCTAGTACCAACGTTGAAGAACGCAGGCTATGAGCAGAGGTTGAGGACACTGGGCTTCCGACACTGGCATATAGGAGAAAGAGAGGGATATGATAGAGACTTTTAAGATAGTGTCAGGAATGTATGATGAGGATGTGTGTGAAGGTATCTTCTTGATGCGGGAGGGAACAAGAACGAGAGGACACTCTTAAGAAAATTTACAAAGAAAGAAATAGGCTTGAAAAGGCAAAGAACTCATTTTGTGAGAGTGGTAAATGAGTGGAACGCACTGCCCCAGTATGTAGTCGATTCCGAATCAATAAGGAAGTTTGAAAGTAATCTTGATAAAGCATGGGGGAGACAAGATTTGAAGTTTGATTATAAAGCAAAAATACAGAATAAAAATGTTGCATCTGCTACCACCGCCGCCAACACCGTGAACGACCCGCAGTAGTGCAAGTACTGGCACTGAGCTGGATACACAGGCCTAGTTTGCCTTTTTCCAGAGGATCTACTGTAAGAAACTGTAAGAAACTAAATAACTAGTTAGGCTAACCTGAGAGCACAAAATACAAAAACTATGGCGGCCAAGTTCACAGGCGAACGAGGGGACGCCAGCCTAATCTCCCTTATAAAAACACACTCCTGGGGGCCATGCCAATGGGGACGCCCAACCTATCTAATCTAAACCTATTCTAGAACATCTCAGATAATACAAATGAGCAAAAGACTCACTAGTAGAGACCGTAGAATGCAGAATGAAGAGAGGTCGGCAAACGCACGTCCGTCCGCAACGGGCCCCAGAGTGCGAAGGACGAATGGCGCTTGGCACAGCAGCGTCTGCAGGCACACCCACGCTTTAACCCTCTCACCACGGAAGGCCTCTTGAACGCCCATAAAAAAGCATATAACAGCTGCCCGGAAGGCCTCTTGAACGCCCAGTGGTTGAAAGCCTGTGAGCTTCGTGTGCGAGGCGTCGGTTCGACGCATGTAAACAACAGCCGGCTGGACCGACGCCCCGCATCTCCGGCCACAAGAAGGAGAGCGTCGCTTGTTCGTGTGTGCCTGTATGTTGTTGTTAAGTATCGAAAAGTGGTGTAAGTGGCTGTTTTGGCCATAAAGTTATCTCCAATGAAATCATCATCACAGCTCAACCAGTTGACTTAGAGAGCTCTACTTAATGCCATTCTACAGGTAAATAACACAGCTACGCTTGGGGATGCGCGGGAATGCGGGAAGCAGTCTGATTAACGAATATAGGGTAGCCTAGCCTAGACGTTTTTCGGCCAAAACACCCGGGTTTCGAGGAATATATATATAATACATAGCCGGGGCTGGAGGGTTAAACATCCACACGATGGGAAGCATTGCTTTAAGTAGTTCTAATTCATTTTTCTTTTATTATTTTTAAAATGCCACAGGAACGAAAGGACCGGCGTCACAGGCCAGGATAGCTATAAGGATCACCACACCAACTTTGTTGTCTCCCTTCCACATAACTCCACATATGTATTTACCTAATTGCCTAATTGTAGTTTACAGGAGTTGAGCTAAGCTCGTGTTGTCCCGTCTCTCAGTCTACTTTTTATCCAATTTTTTCTTGAAAATATGGATGTTCCTTGCCCCTACCACCTCCTCCTCCAGCCCATTCCGTTTGTCAATAGGGGAAGCTAAACTTCCTGATATCGTTCTTGCAGGTAGGTCTTTTTACTTTGTAGCTGTGGCCTCTAGTTATTCCTGTATCCATAATTAATATATCCTCCCTATCCAGCCTCTCCAGCCCCCGGGTACATTTGTACATCATTATCATGTCTCCCCTCTCTCTCCTCTCTTTTAGACTCGGAAGATTTAATTTGTCTAGCCTCCCTTCATATGGCAGTTCTCTGAGACTTGGAACCAATCTAGTGACTGCTCTCTGGATTCTTTCTAACTTGTGAATATGCTTCTTTAGATGCGGGGACCACACCACTGCTGCATACTCCAATCTTGGTCTAATCATACTCTTCATAATTTTCGCTACCATGGTCTCATCCAAGTAGTTCAGAGCAACTTTCATATTCCCGGCCATTGCATACATTCCGCTAAAGAGATTGTTAATATGTTTCTCTGGCGACAAATTATCTTGTATAATCAACCCTAAATCTTTTTCTTTTTCGGCCTTGCTAATTATATTATCTCCCATCCTGTACTCCCAATTTGGTCTATTCACACTTCTTCCCATATTTAACACATGGCATTTACTTATATTAAATTTAATTTTCCACTTGGTGCTCCATTCGTATATTTTATCTAAATCCCCTTGCAGCTCCTCACAACTACTTTTATTTGTTATTTGTCTCATAATTTTTACGTCATCTGCAAACATTGACATGTAAGAGTTTATGCCTATCGCAGGTCATTCACGTACATAAGGAACATGAGAGGTGCCAACACAGATCCCTGCGGCACACCACTCTCAACTTTCCGCCACGATGAGTAAGTTCCTCTAATGTTGGTCCCTCATTTCCCTATCTGTTAAATAGCTCTCCATCCATTTCAGCAAACTCCCCCTGACACATCCTAGCGTCTCAAGCTTAGATAACAATCTCTTATGTGGTACCTTATCGAATGCTTTGGAAAGGTCTAAGTAGACGCAGTCCACCCATCAGCCTCTTTCTTGGAGTACATCTATCACCCTACTGTAATAACATAGCAAACTGGTAACACAAGATGTCCCTTCTCTGAATCCAAATTGCTTTGGGGTTATTATCTTCTTTCTCTCCAACATTTTCATCCATCTCTTCCTAATTAGCTTTTCACAAATCTTGCATACAATACTAGTAAGTGAACTGGTCTATAGTTTAGAGGGTCCTCAGGGTTTCCATTCATGTATATCGGAATGATATTAGCTCTTTTCCATTCAACAGGAACCTGTCCTTTATCTAAGGAAGCTTGAATTATGTCCCTCACTGGCTCCACTAATTGCTCTGCACACTCCTTTAAAACCCAGGCAGACACTTCATCCGGTCCCATAGCTTTCCTTACTTCAAGTCCTCTCATCGCAGATAACAGCTCATCTCTAGTTATTTCAATCTTACTAAGATTGTACTCCCGCCTGTGGTTCGTCAAAACCTTCCTCTCTAGTAAAAACTGACCCCAATTTGTTATTCATTACCTCACACATGTCCGATACATTTTCATACGTCCTAGCATCAACTCTTAATTTAGTAATTTGTTTCTTTACCTTCAACTTACTGTTTATATATTTATAAAATAATCTAGGGTCACTTTCACATTTATTTACTATGTTCTTCTCATAGTTCATTTTAACTTGCCTAATTATGTTAACATATCTATTCCTCTCCTGTTTATATTTATTCCGATTACTCTCAGTGTTCCTTCTTCTTAATCTAGCCCAAGCTGCATCACGCTTACCCAAAGCTCTTTTGCATTTCAAATTAAACCAATCTTTCTGCTTAGTAAAATTTCCAGTTTTATATCTTGGGACAAACAGATTGGTTCCTACTCTATAAATTTCGAGGAATCTACTATATTTACCTTGTACGTCCCGTTCCTTCAAAATAAGATCCCAATCTACTCCCTCTAAATATCTTTTCAAGGATACATAATCAGCTTTACTATAATTTAATCTGTCATTTATGTAGCTATTGTCTAATCTGTTGGCATTACTCGAGGTCAACTTCCATTTTAGTAATAGGTGATCACTTTTACCTACAGGACATAGATAGTTTATATCACTAATTTCGTGAGGATCTTTTGTAAAAATCAGATCGAGTTTAGAATTCTTATTACCCCTCATTCTTGTATTTTCCTTCACATGTTGTGCAAGTACATTTTCCGTAACCAACTCCACTAGCCGACTTCCCCAAGATCTCTGATTTGGCCCTGCATCTCCCGATTCCCAATCAACCTCACTACAGTTGAAATCTCCTACCAAGATCAATTGATTCTTCCTTAAAAGCAATTCTCAACGACTGAATCATATCCTCTACCATCTCCTCAAACTCCAACTCCCTCCATGCTCTGGTCTTTGGTGGCATGTAAGCTACTGCTATGTCTAGCTTTTTTCCTTCTATATCATTGAGTTCAACTGCCATTATTTCTGCCTTGTCATTATTTAACTCCACGTGCTTTGCTGTCATAGGGTTCTTAACTAATACTGCCACTCCACCTCCCCTTTTACCCTTTCTATCATTTCTCCATATATTATATCCTTCACTAAACACTATGTTGCTGTCAAAGTCCTGGTTCAGCTTTGTCTGTCAAACAGACTATCTGTGGTTGATCTTTTCTTAATATATTATCTAACTCTACCTTTTTACTGTTTATTCCATCTATATTAGTGTAGTAGCACAGTATATTTGAATCCACCTCCTTGTTTCTCTTCCCTCTCTGCCTCCTACCAGGTTCACCTCCTCCTCCATCCCTTCCCTGACCCAGTTCCACCTCCCCCGCTAATTCTATTCTCCTCCCCCCTCTCTCTCCCTCTGTTCCACCCTCTCCACCACATCCTGGCTCTCTCTATACGTCTCTCCAATCACAGCCTTCTAGTATACAACCCACATTACTTTATTCCTTAACATTTTTTATGTACCGACTAAGTATGTATTTAATTAAGGTACCAACCATGCATGCAGACTATATATTTTCATTGTGTAGGTACGACGGCGATCTGAAGACACCTCAGTAAACCTATGCCCCTTACCCTCTGTTTCTGGAGTCCACCACGACTGTCCGGTAATACGAACCTCATCCGTGTGACTCGCCTAGTCATTTGGGCATATTTTGTGACAATGCACCCCAGGTCTCTCAACTTGAGATATTAATTGTTTCTTTGTTTGTTAATCTGTCACTTAAGACACTCGACTCATATCAATTGTTATTAGTACTGGCGATTAATACTATGTTCATGTTTCACCTTTGTTGCCAGTAATTCACTGAGATTCTTAACCACATTTGTGTAGGATTTATCCTCAA
This sequence comes from Paralithodes platypus, assembly GCA_032716605.1. NCBI lineage: Eukaryota > Metazoa > Arthropoda > Malacostraca > Decapoda > Lithodidae > Paralithodes > Paralithodes platypus. The sequence goes on from CM064568.1 coordinate 194,878, forward strand.
CCTATTATGTACCCTATCCCTTGTGTGTTACTATTACTATTGCTTCAGATGAGAAAACATCCCCGACTACGAATCTATATTCGAGAGTTGGAGATCGAAATGATTATGTTGAGACGATTCTATAGCTCCTCAAGATAGACGTTACCTGAATTAATATACCATCTACATGTCTATCTGATTAAGTCAGCCCTGTACTTAGTTATATAACAATTATATGTCCCTAACCTTCCGTTGTTTTATCCACTAACTATATATGTTCCCAACCTTCCTAATGCAACCTCCATTTCACTAGACAAGATACCTAGGAGTAATTCTGAGATTTAATTAGGCAATTACTCATATTAGGAAAGCCCCCAGACCATCCCCAATTTCGTATGCAGGCCTGTGCTTAGGTAAGGTCGTGCCGGACAATATCGTCGTATTAAGTTCGCGTGAGTTTGGCTACGGGTCAAACTCGGTACAACCGCCTCAGAATTGTTACCCCATGAAAACCCGTTTTTCTATGTATGCCACCGATCCACAGAAAAGTAACTCTATACCCTGTGCTTGTACTAATCCATATCTGTTGATTTATATAATTAATAATATCCAATTTACATACAATCATCTCCAGGGAAGTGCAGGAAAACTACCTAGTCTCTCTCTCTCCATTATGAGATAGATCGATGTCACTTATGCATGTAATCATTCCTAAGTTAAAGAAAAAGTTTTATCCACAATACTCTGCTTAATGACCGCGTACCCAGTGGTAACCTTTTGAGCCACCTGTCCTTTTCCTCTCCCCGTAGGCCTACCAAACCAACTTCACAACCCTTCCCCTCGGATGACGCCCATCAGGATGTTTTATATTCCGTGTCGAGTCAGTTCCGACTCGAACCCCAGTATACAAGGAGTGCAAACCGATTCTTGTATCTTTTTTGACTCTCCTCTAACCTAAGTAAACCACACCCCACACCTGAACCGTAGGGGGGAACCGCGCGAGGCTATATCCCCCTTCCCCCCCTTCCCTTGACAGAGGGTAGGCCCAAAATGTCCCCTCCCGACCCCAGGCTCGGCTATTCTGTTTAGTAATTAAATATAATATGAGCCAGAATTTGCCCGATCGATATTGTTACGACACAGAGGCACTGCCCATGTCGAATCGTATTCCGGGCATATACCCAGGTTCCATTACTTTATTTTAACGACGACTAATACCGTCATTTATGCATGCATTTCGTTTTCGTAAGTTAAGTATTTTTCCTTCACCATTGTGTTCCTCCTTTCCGTCTCTTTCCACACCTATTATACATCTAATCAGTCACCCCTTCTAGTCCACAGTCCACACTTCTCTGTTTTCGTACCTCTGTTGTTTTATATAAATTAATTGACAAATCTGCATACGATCCTCTTCAGAGAGATCTAGGAAAACGACCTAGATGTTCTCTCTCCATTATGAAGACGAAACGTGTGTAAGTCCCATGCATGCACTGTGGGTTCGTTTCTAGCATCTAAGTAGTTATATAATTGGACTTGAGTTATTCAACTAGGTTTCATGCTTTTATATTAACGACGGCTAAAATACCGTCATCCCCTGCATGTCAACATTTCCTAAGTTAACTTTTGTTTCTATCCACCAATACTTTGCGTAGTAACAAGCGTGCCCAGTTGTAACCTTTTGAGTCGCCCTGTCCATACCAACCCAAATCCACAAACCCCCCCTAAAAGGACGCCATCAGGAAGTTTTATTTCGTGCCGAGTAGGTCATTTCTCAAGCTTCCGTAAACGGAGAGTACAAACCTATTCTGGTACCTCCTTTAACCCTCCAGCCCCGGCTATGTATTATATATATATTCCTCGAAACCCGGGTGTTTTGGCCGAAAAACGTCTAGGCTAGGCTACCGTATATGTGTTAATCTGACTGCTTCCCGCATTCCCGCGTATCCCCAAGCGTAGCTGTGTTATTTACCTGTAGAATGGCATTAAGTAGAGCTCTCTAAGTCAACTGGTTGAGTTGTGATGATTTCATTGGAGATAACTTTATGGGCAAAACAGCCACTTTACACTACTTTTCGATACTTAACAACAACATACAGGCACACACGAACAAGCGACGCTCTCCTTCTTGTGGCCGGAGATGCGGGGCGTCGGTCCAGCCGGCTGTTGTTTACATGCGTCGGACCGACGCCTCGCACACGAAGCTCACAGGCTTTCAACCACTGGGCGTTCAAGAGCCCTTCCGGGCAGCTGTTATATGCTTTTTTATGGGCGTTCAAGAGCCCTTCCGTGGTGAGAGGGTTAACTATCCTCTACCCTCACTAACCACCCCTACGACCTGGGACAGCAAAGTGAAGCGCGTGAGGCTAGTACCCCCCTCACTCCCCTCGAAGAAAGCAAGCTCCCCCTTCTTGACTTGCATTTTCACAAAATCACGGTTCATGATACCCACGAGTGAGTCTCGTGAGTGAGAGCTAGATTCAATGATCAATCATAACGAAATATATAACCCCCAATATCCTCAACTAATATAGTAACCCCATCAACGTAAAAAACGCCATACCCCAATATTCCAGGCCTAGCTGGCACTCAACCCAATAGGATACCCCCAACCCTCGCCCGGCGCGTCGGTACCCCCTCGCGCCGGTCTACAGCCATCCTGAGTGCCCACTAAATTCTTGCTAGAAACTCCGGGGGCCTACAACCTATGCCAACATCCAAGTTCCAATTCCAGCCTAAATCCTATTCCTATCCCATTCCTATCTAACCTCCAAGTCCCCCTTAACCTGTTAAACGCGAAATAGACCTAGGGGCTAGGGTAGTTATTTGTGCATTTCTAGCCTTGGATTCTGACAGAATTCGTTATATTTACAATATAGAGCATTATTTGTTATCGGTATGCTTTTATTTTACATATATGATGTATATAATTATGAACCTTCAAGAGTGCTAAAATAAGTTGGAAAAGTATTTGGGTGGTGAAAAACGAAGATATTGGCCACCCGGTCATAATCTCAGGCGAGAGAGAGCCACAGGCAACCCTCCCCTCTCACTGTCTGTGAGTAAACTGAGGCGAGCGGGTGGTGTCTGGGTGTTATATAACGATCTTTTATGCAACCCACTTGTGCTACATTATCGCGGGAGAGAAAAATAACCGATATATGATGAAAATAAGAGGAAAAATAGGTGATAATTGAGGAGGGGAGGAGGGGGGAATAAGGTGGGGAAGGAGGGGAGGTGGGGGGGTGAGAAACACATGGAATGAGTACTAGAGGGGAATTATCTCACCTAGAGACAAATTCCTTTGTTTTGATAGCCCCTGGGATGTTTTGGAAGGCTTTTTTTATGGTCCTGCTTCCGTGAGGCCTATCGCGTTCGCTATGGTAAGCCTTCCGTGAGGCTTATCGCGCTTGCCGGGTTAACCCGTCTTAAATTCCTAATAGCATTTCAGCTAGTTTAGAGGAGGATCCTAGAGATAATATTAACGTAGACTGCCTTACCGCGCGAGCCCAAAGGCGCAAGACAAACAATTTTTTTTTTTCCCCCAACATCCTCCCCTCAACCCCTATTAATAATTTGTCTTAGAGTAAATGTCAGAAAAAGGTAAATCATATTGCGGCCTACATGCTAACTTTATACTAGACCTTTAATGCTATCCTGTTCACCAAGGGATTAAATTAACTTGTGTTCCCCTCCGACATCCAAAAGTTAGACAAAGGAACCCCCCCTGCCCCCCCTCAATATATATAGAGTCCCGCGCCAAAAACAAGCAGTTTAGGAGGTAGAAGCCCATGTAACGGAAGTGCCGCACTCGTGGATATATTACCCCAACTCCACCCTCAGGATATACAGTGATTTTCGGTGTTCACGATCCAAGGGCATCCGTGAGGGAGTGAATCAATCCTTGACAAATATATTGTTGCAACTGAGAAACCAGGGGCAAGATTATATCTTTCAACAACCAATTTATAAATTCTTTTGATTGTCTTATAAACGTATTGTCAGCCGGCTCGCCACTACTTTGGGCTTAAGAGCAATCATAACTCATAACCGGTCTAAGGTAGAAAGATCTGGTTATGTTAGAAGGGATTACGCGAGTTTAGGAGAAGACTCGACGAGAAAGATTCCTGGGCAAACAATTGTCTGTTTGACCGAAAGGCGAAAAGCCGCTTGCACACGTCTGAACCTCCCATAAGGCCAGAATGGTAAGGAAAGTCGTTCTCCCGGCTGCCTTACGTTAATTTGATCCACTGTTTTCTCTGGCTACGCCGATGACAGAGGCATTTAAGGCTTTCAGTAGGAGTCTCATAACGACGTGTCACCAACGGCTACACAAGTTAGCCCAACTGTACACTTCTCTACACTCCCGGATAACTTGGACGGCAAAAGAGTCGCTGTTAGCCCCAACACACCAACTCAAGATAACGAGATACCTAGCCCTGTGATTTAAGTAATCTACGTATCGTTGAGTAATGTGATCAGAAGAATAATTCCTGAACGTTGGAAGTGGGAAGCGAAAGAACTCTATTCAAATCCGCGAACAGTGCTAAGAGACGATACAAAGGCCACTAACCTACCCCCGCGCTCCAACATCTATTGTTCATGCGAATCCTATTACGGACCATATACCCGAGTGTGTTATTAAAAATAAAGCTGTATTACAAACCATTTATCCGAGCTTTTCTATGTCCTCTGTTGATGCCCTTTATGTAATTTGCAATAAATCCAATAGCCCCGTCTTGCAGAACTCACCTATACCAAGTTAAACCTGTATAAAATCAGGGCATAACACTTTTTTACAAAGTTTTTTCGTAGTGAGCTCCCGATCATAATGACGATTCCTTAAAAGAATGAGCGTACGCTTACGATGTAGGTCTCTTTAACACTCTGAGGCGGGTGTTTCAAACAGCTGACGCATGACTTTGAAGAGTGCCATTACTGTATAAAGCATATCGTCAATGATGGAGGGGCCACTAATAAATATATATCCTTCGATCAAAATATATACTGTACAGTACATAACCTTTATTTCTAATGTTGGTTTAAATTAAGTCAATTCCGGTATTTTTCCTTTGATATATTTTCTGATAATAATATCGTAATAATTCTAGGTATCACTTTAAATATGAATAATATTGATACATATTACTCAGTCAACCATAAAAATGTAGTTGTTTTCTACAAATGGCTATCAAAGAAATTATTTTTCAAAGGCTAACTAAATTAACATGAGCATATTTGTATTGAAGGTTCTTTATATTTTGCTTACAAGAATCGTTGCAGTTTAACGTTCACGTTGAGAACCCAAAGAGGGCTGCTCTCGGGCAACATGATATGCAGGGGATCACGGGATGGAGACAGGAAGAGGAAGGTAATGGTTGGTGATCCTAGATTTTCAAATATCAAATGTGGGACTATTAACCCATTCAGAACCGGTGACGTCTTTTTCATCGTATACTGACAACTATTAGACGATTATAATCAGTTTATGAAGGATCTGTGGTAGCTAAAAGGATTAAATGAGATAGTCTGTAGCCTTTAATTACTAGAGGTCCTTCCTAACATGAATAACAATCACTTCTCCTTCTCAGCTTACGGCTGCTCCTTCTACACTCACTCACACTGTACCTGAGGAATATATCTAAAGTTTCCCTACTGAAGGAATTACCAACGTCTTTCCAGGAGTAGGAGGAAGATTAGTTTTCTTAGTGGGAACTAGAGAACTATCACACACTGGCTCAACTTCGTCGGAGACACTAAACAAAGTAGAGCAAGAGGGAGATAATTCAGCAAGTCTCGGGTTGTCCTTATTACCAGTACTGTGTTGTGCGCAACTCCTGCCAGAGGGGTTTTGGGCTTTCACTCTTCCAACAATAAGTTCGTTAAGAGGAATTACAGGCCTTTAAGGGTCGCAATATGTCATGAACTTATCAGTTACTTCTAGTTTGCCAAATGAATCAATTTCCCAACCGACATAATAGTCTGGCCAGTTCGACTGTCCTCTACCTCCAACGTTGGGTGGCATCAGATGCCTAAATTGAGTATTACGACTAGCTTCAAAATTCGTAACTATCCTTAAATTTCTATCCTAGGATTACTGGATAAGGATCCAAAAATTGGATACAAGCCAGCAGGCTGAATGCTTGCTTCTTGGTTGGTCAGCATGAGTAGTATTACTGTACCTCTTTCTGAGTTGTCCTGGGTATGGGGTTCCAGGGTATCAAGGGCACGACAGGTTTCATGATTTTATTTTCCGTTGCGGGGCAAGATACACTGGTAGCAGCTTGCATTTCAGGTGGGCCTATTAGTTATGCATCTATTGAAACTGTGTTGGTGGTTAGGACTGCTGAGTATTTGTAAATATTTAGGTTTGAAGTAGTGTGCATTTTCCCCAAGTCTGGCAGGTTATCTTCACCTCGTTGATTTGGGGAATTAGGTGTTGGAGCTGTTGCTAGGTATTTTTCCCCGATGCACGCCATGAAATCATTGATGTGTGTGTGGTTTGGCTGTGCTGGGTGTTGCTTAGGCTTGCCAGGCAGAGAGGGAAGTGTTGAATTGTCCACGCTGGCCATTTCCACTTGGACACCACTCTTTCGCCTTGTTGGGTATGATTGAGGTTGCAGAACTGGTTCTTTGTTGTTTATACTGGTGCTACTTCTGCTTCCTCCACCAAGTTGGCAGAATTTAATTTTTGTTTAATCCTGGACTGTGATTTGTTCATACATGCCCTTGTTATGTGACCCTTCTTGTGGCAGTAGTGACATTCTGCATCTTTATCACCTTAAGAGCGGCCAAGGCGGTAATTTCTATGTACCGCCCAGCGTTTTTTTTTACCATAAATGGGGTTGTTTCCGTGCTCTTTTTCATGCATAAACAAGACCCAGAGCGTAATACAAGTATGTATCCCTGAAAGGGCGTAAATTGAGCTTTCCAATGACACCCGAACCATCCTTCTACGATCACTGGTTGTCTTGCAACGATCGTGCAACCGAAGGGCAAAATCGCTAAAATACGGTAATTTTCTTACATTATTACGTGTGAAACGAGTGAGAGAGGGTGGAGTACAAAGGGGTACATCTCAGTAGCTCCACGGCCACCGTGGCGAGCGGTCAGGAGGTAATCTACGCTCCTCCCACTGCTCCGCTCTCTCTCAGAGCACATTACGTGCTCAAAATTGCATTCGACAATAGCCGGGCCCCGCCCATAGGCCCCATTTCTTTCACTCGACAATAGCTGGGCACCGCCAGTTAAGGGTTAAACCGATAAGTATCTGCAGTGTGTGATGAAGCAAACACCTATAACAAAATCCTAGGAGTAACATATGATACTCATATGACATTCAAACAGCACACCACAAACATTAAAAAGAAACTGACACCCAGACTTAACGCCCTCAGGTCCCTTGCTCACACAAAATTTGGACACAACAAAGAAACTACCACCACAGTATATAAACAATACATAAGATCAGTGATGGAATACGCAAGCCCAGCCTGGGCTTCTAACCTAGCTGAAACACATCATAAGACCTTACAGACTATTCAAAACAAAGCCCTGAAGATCATTACAGGCTGCACAGCTACTGCACCCACAGATCACCTACATCAAGAAACCAAAATCCTCAAAGTCAAAGACCATCTGGACATGAGAGGCACTCAATTCCTGGCAGCAGCCTCCACGAACCAAGACCACCCACTAAACTACATGGCAACACACCCACAGACACCAAGAAATATCAAAACAACACCCAGCACACGGTATCACACACAATTATTGTCCTCTCTCCTCCCTGCCCACCCCGAACCAACATCCAGAAGCACATCCATACTCATATCTCTCACCGATCCATCCACTCACTCACAGACAACACACAGCTGCATGCACGACCTCCCGAAATCCATCCTTCCGAATCCTCCCTTCCTCGCGAGGACAGAGTCCACCTGGCCAGGCTGAGATGCGGACACCATCCAGCTCTCCTGAGCTATCAGAAGAGACTGGATGACTCCGTTGTCGACGCCTGCCCGGGATGTAACACAGCACCCCATACCATTAAACACATCATAGAAGACTGCATTTCACACAACCACTTACGCCAACAACACAATCTACACTCAATGAGAGCTCTGTGGGAAAGCCCGATCGTGGCCATGGCCTTTCTCAGGGACTCGGGGCTGTTCGGCCAGGCAGCTTAGGGAACAACAACAACAACAACAACAACAAGATCTTGGGCGAGAGCTTGTAGTTACATCTTGAGTTTTTTTAATTTGTACCCGACCTTCAGGTTTCTTCACACTCTGCTGCCTTTGAATCTTATTTACTGATGCCTGGGAAATATTGTCTGGCTGGGGAAATGAAGGTCTTTTAGCAGCTTGGATGTCTAATGCATTTTTCATAGCCACTTCCATACCATGTGCAAGTTCTACTGATTTGTTTAAGGTTAACACTTTTTCTGATAACAGCAGAGTCTGTATGTGTTCATCTCTAACTCCAACCACTAGCCTATCTCTCAACGTCTTCCAAGGTTGAACCATACTCACAGTGTTCTGTTAACTGTCTCAGGTCAGCAATGAATGACAATATAGACTGACCCTGTTTTTTTTATAGTGGGAATTTAATTTAAAACGAGACACAATAAGTGAGGGCTTGAGGTGGTGGTGATCTTGCACTAGTTTGCAGAGTTCCTTAAATGTTTTCTCTGATGTTTTTTTCTGGGGCCACTAAACTCCTCATCAAACTGTATGTCGTAGATCCACAAACACTCAACAAGATTGCTCTCTTCTTAACTGCCTCTGTGATATCATTTGCGATGAAGTACTGGGCAAGCCGTTCTGTGTACTGGGCCCTGTCTCCAGTATTTAATAGTGGCCCCTCCATCATTGACGATATTACCTATTAATATAATAGTCTCCCTTCAACACCCGCGGAAGCCGTTTTGAATCTACCGTGCGGAAGGGTCAGGGAGTACTCCTTTATAAGTGCACGCTTAATTCTCTTATGGAATCGTCTTATGATTGGGTACCCTACGGAAAAAACTTTGTAGAAAATAAAAAATAAAATTTAACTTAATATCTGTTATATTATGGCTTTCCATGTGTGGATTTCTTGTGCGTGGCTTCCAGACGCCGGCCCCCTAGCGGCCATAACTTCCTTCTCCCTTCCGCGTTCGTACCAAGCGGGCGGGTGTCCCCTGTGCTCCAGCTTCATTTTTTTTTTTTTTTTTTTTTAAGAGACAATGAACGGAGGAAGGAAAAACACAGATAAAACAAAAAGGTCCATGTGCCTAAAGGCATCCTCCATTCATAAAATGTTTGTAACAACTGGATTTAAACATTTGTAGATTGTAAGTTTGTGGAAAGCAATTCGAGGGAAGTGAATTCCAAAGTAGTAGCTCTCGGGATAAATGAATTCTGATATGCAGAAGTTCTGCATTGTGGAGGAGAAAGTGTAAATTCATGGGCGCTCTCAGCTGCCCTAGTTCTACGGGGAAAGATGTGGAGAGGCGGCACAATTGAAGCAAGTTCCTCGGAACAATTGCTGTGAAAATATCTGTAGAATAATGCAAGGGATGCAACGTTTCTTCGTATGGATAATGTAGGAAGGTCCTGTGTGATTGCAGGGTTATTGATTAATCTAATAGCTTTATTTTGAATTTTGTCCAACTGCCTCAATGCAACCACTCCACTTCCACCCCACAGAGGTGAACAGTAATCCATCTGAGAACGCACATGACTTTTATATATTACGGCCAACTGCTCGTCAGTGAAGAATTCTCGAACTCTGTACAGGAGTCCCAGTTTTTTAGAGGCATTCTTAGCAATGCTTCTAACATAATGTGTCCAGCTCAAGTTAGTAGTTAATGTTTACACCGAGAATGTCAATACTAGGGGAAGTGGGAATATTTACATCATTAAAAAATATAAGGGAGTCAGTGAGATTCTGTCGGTTAGAAAATTGAATGTACTTGGTTTTCTGTGCATTAAAGGAAACTAGATTCTTTTGTCCCCATCCATTAATTCTAGAAAGGTCCTGGTTCAGAGAAATTGCAGTGTTTATTTTTGAATTTGTAAGATCGGGTTGGGTGAAAGAATTGGTAAATGTGAAGGAACTGTGGAGTGTTGAGTCATCTGCGTAGGAATGTATTGGATTATGAGTGGTAGATATGAGATCATTGATATGAATGAGGAACAGAATTGGGGCCAAAACTGATCCCTGGGGAACACCAGCATTTATTGAGTGAAATTGAGAATAAAGGCCATCTACCATTACACGTATTTTTTCTGTTATGAAGATAAGAAGAAATTAGTGGAACTAATGATGCAAGGCCGTAGTGTGACATCTTCGACAATAAGGATTGATGCCAGACTCTATCAAATGCCTTTGATATATCCAGTGCTATTGTATGTGTTTCACCACGTTGGTCTGTAGCTTGGTTGATTTGATGCGTAAGAAGGCAAAGCATGTCTGCAGTTGATCGACATCGTCTAAAACCATATTGCCTATCACTGATTAATTTATTATTCTCAAGATGCTTAATTATGTGATTATTTAATATAATTTCAAAGACTTTACCAAGAGTGGAAGTTATAGCTATTGGTCTGTAGTTTGATGGATCTGAAGAGGCACCTTTTTTAGGAACTGGATGGATGTTTGCTTCTTTCCAGGGTACTGGGAAACATGAGGTATGAGTACACAGACGGAATTTTTTTTGCCAATACAGGAGCGAGCACCAAGGAGCAATTCTTAAGTACTATTGGAGGAATTTCATCTGGACCAGGAGCCTTATCTACTGAGAGATTCTGCAAAATAGTTTTGACATGTCTGGTGTGGATCTTAAGTGAGGGAATTTCAGGCGAATTAAAATTAAGTACAGGGACATCTTGATTTATTTCATCTAAGGTTGAGTTGGTGGAGAAAATATCCGCAAGAAGGTTAGCTTTACCTCGTGGGTCACTTACAAGATTGCCAGTCGGAGATTTTAATGGTGGAATGGATGAAGCAGTAGTGAAGTTGGATTTAAATGAGTTAAGAGTAGACCAAAATATTTTGTTATCATTTGGATTATTTAGAAGTTTATTTGCCTGCTTGTGGAGAAAGTTTGATTTAGTTAGGTTTAATACAGTTTTGGCATGATTTCTGATGTTTCTAAAGTAATTAAAGGCTTCATGTGTTTTTGATCTTGTGTATGCATTGTAGGCTATTGCTTTTTGTTCAGTTACTCTAGCACAATTATGGTCAAACCATTTAGGTGAATTAGATCTTTTACTGTACTTTTGATGAGGAATAAATGTTTCCATTCCAATTTTTACAAAATCTTGTATGTGGCTCAAGGTGGAGTGTGCATCATTAGAAAAGAAAGAGGTCCAGGGAATATCAATAAAGAAACCTTGAAGACCCTCCCAGTCTGCCCTATCATAATGCCATTTAGTCACCAAAACAGGTTCAGAGTGGGAAGGTGTGGTAGGTGATAGACAGGTGGCCTGTATCAGACAGTGATCAGAAGATCCAAGCGGGGACCTCACTGTAACATCATAATTTTCTGAATTGGTTGTTAAAAATAAGTCCAGTAGGTGGGAATTATGATTAGGATTATCTGGTACACGGGTGGGTTGGTTGACTAGTTGAGTGAGATTAAATGAGTCTGCAAATAGCTCACATTCAAGACCAGCATCATCAGTCCTGGCTGAATGAGTGAGCCATTCAACATTATGGACATTAAAATCACCCAACACAGTGATTTCAGAAGAAGCATTTAAGTTGAGGACACTGAGTTGTGAGGACAGAGAATCAAAAAGACTTTGCTCTGGAGGAGTATTTGGGGAACGGTAGATGCAACATATGTATTTAAATTTACCAGCAGAAATTAATTTGTATATAGAATAATCAAAATAGGGACAATTGAAACTAGTAACCTCCTCCAGGGCAATTTCAGATTTTGCGAAGCAACATACACCTCCCTTAGGTCTGAAATTTTGGAGCAGTTTGATAACCTGGAAAATTAAATCTAGACGTGTCAGATGTGGATGTTACTTGAGTCTCTGTCAAAAAAAGGAGAGTAGGGGATTCTGCTTGAAGAAATTGGTGTACAGAATTGATGTTAGAGTGAAGTCCCCTTATATTACTAAAAAAAAAGCTGCACCGACGAGCAGCTTTGGGACGTTGCAATGCTCTTGACACAGTCGCATGATGACGACCGGGAGGGCCCTGTGTCAACGACCCAACCCTGCCGGGGGTGGATATCCGAGGGACCACCAGGTTTGCTCTTAACAATTGCACTGCCATATTTATTTGGTAAAGGTGTATGGTGTTACATGTATCATATGTAGTGGGAAGAGTAGTGTTTTATGGATAGAGGATAGCGATGTAGGGCAATGTCGTGAAGTTGGATGTGTATGTTGTATAAAGAGGGTTTTCCTGATACCCCTGATGTGTGAGGCAGAAAGATATGTATCCAGCTACCAGGGCCTGGGAGAGAAAATGGAATTCAGGCTATTCCCTGAGTCTCCCGAAACCTTGGCGGTAGTACTTCCCTGGGCGGGGCTGCCTACCCCTACTACCTTACAATCGTTATCGTTCCTTCGCTTCTCGTGAGTCCTTACTTATTTGTATACAACTGCATTGTAGTGAACAGAGTTTAGATTAGCTAGCACCGGCTGCCCCATTGGTACGTCTGCAGGAAGTGTGTAAATTAGGGTACTATTGTAACAAGGTGCCTACGTATCCCAGGATCTGCGCGCCACGTGTGTTATTATTGTGTTGTTTTTGTGCCTTAGCTCTTTGATATTATAGCTAGGAGGCTACCATTCTACAAGATTATGCTTCAGGCCGTCACTTTGAGGCAGTTGCATATAAAGTTTTTTATTTTTTAGCAAATGCTCTAGTTCAAGGGTGGCTGTACGTGGTGCGGAGCCTTCTATAGTTCGTATTTGCTTCTGGGCCCCTCTCGTGGGCCTCCCCTCTTCTTGCTGCTGCTGCTGGGTCGTCGGAACGTCAGTTCATCCTGTGATGTTTTGTCGGGCCTCGTGGCCAGCCTCATTAGGGGTCTCCAGTGTAGGCTAGAGGTAATTTATTATTATAAATTCTCTGTATTTATTATTATGCCTATGTATGCCCCTGGATTGTGCTACATGTGTGCGCTACATGTTTTATTGGGGGGCTATTGGCAGACGTCCCTATATATGAGTGGGGTTTTGAAGGGGGTGATTTTTACATATAAGCCTCCCCCTCTAAAATTTTTGGTTGTTTTCTCCGGCGGCCTTCTCAGCAGGGCCTCTGTTTCCTCGTCTCGCAGACGAGTAAGGGAGCAACCAAATGTCCCGGCGTGGTAACCTGAACCACAATCCTTCCGGTGGAAAATGCAAATTTCTACGGGAGCAACCTCGGCCCGCCGAGTGAACTCGCCCTGACCGATTTGTCACGCGGCAAGACTTCCCTCGCCCGGCATAACAGTCAAGTGTGCAAGTGTTATGATACGTCATACAAGCACGTTACCTATCTTTCTAATTCAATAGTCACGGATAGTTAAACACTTAAGGTCACTAGGGCCAGTGACACTTTGTCACAGATAAGCAGTTCCAATCAGTTTAGACGGAAAACCCCAGGTTTTTCATGGTCGGGTCCAGCGGAAGGTTAGAGTGGCAGTGGCTATAGCTAATTTTCCGGCGGACTTGAGGTAGGATGCTTAACACCTCGCAGGTTATCCTTATGAGCATTGATTCCTGGAAATGTTCTATTTCCAGAATCCTCAGCACTTCAGTTACAACAGGCCCGGCGGCTGGTGGGTGGCTGATTACGGAGGGGGGGGGGGGTGTCCCCTATTTCCATCATGCCTCGGTTTGATCTGTGTGCTACTCCTACCTGTTCATTATTACCAGTATTTGCTCACAAACTCTGTATAAAATGCTTGATATGCCTCGCTCGCTCTAGAGGTTTGTGGGTGTCCAAACGTTGTTCCATTTGTTCCGAATTGAAGGCAGCGGTATTTACTAAGAAAGACCTGTCTTGCTTGGCAGCATTAAAAGAAATAAAGAAATTTTTTAACGTTTATGCCAAAGATATTGCCCATAAGGCCCTTCATTGCGATGACAACTCCCTGTGGGACCATTTAGTTATCAAATCACCTTTGGTTAAATCAGCTCCAATTAAATCTACTAAACCTAAAGCGAAATCTAAAACCCTTTCAAAAGAGATAGTGAGTAGCAGTAGTAGCAATGAGAGTGATATTGCCGAGGCTCTTCCCCCCCCCCCCCCCGACCGACCGAACCAAGCGGAGGCAGTCGCCTTCCCCACGACATAAAACGAGGTCATGGTCGAGATCTCCCAGAAAATCATCCCGGCACTCATCGGCGGAGTCGTCCAGATCGACCAAACGCCGTAGGGAGGACCCTGTTACTGCCCCTATGACGCCGGCCAGTACAGGACAAAGTAGTAGCCGGAAGGATACCATACAGCCACCTCCGCCGTCTACCCCTACCTCCAGCACGCCTAACGTCCAATCCGGCGACTCAGAGGTAGGGGCGGAGGAAATGGAACCTAGTCCCAGTCATGAACAATCATTGAGTGTACCGCAGGACTTTACATTTGCAATACCAAAATTAACATATGTACCACGTAAAGGCCCTCCGGTTGGGCCAAGTCGAGTCTTAGCGGATCAATATAGAGGTTTACCTTCAGGTTCAAATACTTTTGATAGCTCTCAGATAATACAAGACTCACAGCCACCTGCGGCGTGCGACCGGGGGTGCTGGCGTCAATCAGAACCATGTCAACATAATGTTAGAATTAATCAGGTAACAGATAGGGAGTGTAATGACAGTGAAGTTTTACCCTCGTCAGTCCCTGATTTGGTTTGGCCACTGGCGGATCAAGCACCGGAATCACAACAGGACATACCGGAAGTGCTTGAGTTAAATAGAGAGCCGGAGGAAGTGTACTTACCCTCGGCTCAACCAGGTATAATGTTTAAGGAGTCAGAAGCTAGTTCCCAATCTTCCAGGGGTTCCCACAGGGGATCATCAACCCATGAGCTTACACCCCACCATCCGCAGCCCCTTTAGTAGTGCCACCCAATCGGGGGATCTTGCCAGCACGTAGAAGGAAATGTAGTACAGTACAAGAAAAGAGACAGACAGAAAAATAGTTTCTCCTATTGGTGGTATTAGGAAACTCGGGAACAAGTAAAATTAATAATAATAATAAGCTGGTATTTGATTTATCATGAGCGCCAATTCTCCAGTGGATTTACGAGCGCTCACATATTCCTTCATTTGTTTTCCTGTGTTCATTTCTATCTTTAAAAAAAAAAAAAAAAAAAAAATGCAACCTAGATGTGTGTGAATTTGTGTTTTGTTTTTGTGTGTTCATTTTGTATTTATTTATTTATTTTGTCCCTGTTTGGGCTCTGTCTTGAGTCGGCCACCCCCAGCTTTAAAAAATAAACTTAAAAAAGGGGGGGGGGGGGAATGTGCCTGAGTATATAGATACAGTAGGGTCCCCGCTAATGCGTGAAATTAGTGGATGAAAACCTACGCGCACCTTAAAAACGCGCTACCGGAACAAAGTGTTTTTTTGGAAATCGTGCATTATAATATTTCATTATAAACTTATATAAAACGAGTTGTAGATAGAAAGATAGAAAAAAAAGTAGCAACGTACCTGAAGCCACATTTCTCGAGTGTGCATGGCAGCAATGGTGGTACCCCCGGGGGAACACACTTCATCCTTCAACTGTCCGGGATGTTTACCCGTCTTCATCACCATACCTGCCGCACCTTTCACCTGGAATAACAACAAACACAATATATTTAATACTTTATTATTCACATTTATTTTGATTTCTTTACTTGTACCAAAATACATAAAGTGCTTAAGTTATATTTTTCCTTTAGTTTGCTCCCTAGACATACAGTATATCAAGCTTTTTATTTAATCTATCTATCTATCTATCTATTGCCTGACGCCGTGATCCCCGAAGGGGTGGCCACGAACGAACCGCCCCCATGCACCTCTGTCCCCGGTCAGTCGACGCCCCTGCCCCCAACCAGCACCGCCTTCGTTCATATACTTCCTCACTCCATCCTTCCACCTCTCTTTCGGTCTACCTCTCCCTCTCTGTCCCTCCACCTCGCTCTCGTACACCCTCTTAGTCATTCTCTCGCTTTCCATACGTTCCATATGGCCGAACCATCTCAAGTTGTTCCTTTTCACACTTTCCAGCACATCTACCTCCACACCACACCTCCTTCTTACTTCCTCATTAGTCTGTCTATCCCTCCATGTAACTCCGCACGCACTTCTTTACACTATTTATATTATCATATTTTGTCTATACTTGTACCAAATTAAAATGTAAAACTTGCAAACTAAACAAACCAGAACAGGGACAATACAAGATAAAGGTAAACAAACTTATCAAAATCGCTATACGGAGATAACGCTTACTAAAATAACATTTATGAAATAAAAGAACACAATCCACCACATAGGGTGTACATTACTACATGACCCATGGACTGCGAATTAACTCCATTTAGTAGCAGTCTCTACGTTTCCAACGTAGGGCTTATGATCTCAGCCGCTACCACAGCGGGCCGATTTATCGGTACTCACGCGAAGTAACCAAATAATCTCTAGAGTTGCACCTCAATTCACTACTAGGCACGTTGTACACTCCTAGACGACTAGGAAAGAAGAGATAGCGAAGGAGAGAAAGAATTGTTATAGTTACCAATTTAATCTAGCTGCTCTCCTCTGAGCCATGCTCCATGTTCTATGAGCCTGTGCCAGGACCTGCCAAAGTATCAGTCACTTCGCGCCCACCGTCGATGTCACACGCCTTTTTTTGTCTGTGCTTCGCGAGTGCCTGCTTTGCATCCCCTTCGCTTCAACTATTAGTGAGTGTGAGCCTTTTCAGGCTGTTGAGGTTTTAGAAGGATGTTCAGTGATGTAGGCAGCACTTTACCACGGCTTTATGGCGTGTTTATGGGTGTGCGCATAGTGCTGGAGACGTGTTTATTTATTTGTTTTCTTCTGGGTGGTTGGTCCTCAACGCCGCGTAGCGGTCGTTGTGTGTCTATTCTACCCTCGCTTTTCGGGTTCATGTTCACTTTAACTACCCTTACCGTACCTTGGGGGGGGGGGGATATGCTTCCCGCGGGATGCATTGTTTCTTTCCCTTTGTGACTTTTTGTTTTATTGTTTTTTCATATGACTACGTGTCAATGTTTTACAAGACTTGAGCATGAAGTTTCTCTGGATTCTGCTTTGTGTGAGCATAGGCCACATAGCCTTTATTCTCTCACAAACATGCTGCTTTGGTCTCAACTGACCTATAGCCCTTCTGACTTGTTTATTAAACTTGTCCATAGTTGGTGGTCTTGTATTTCATTCGCATGGTTCACGCTTTTGTCAGTTCCTTTTCGTTTCCCCGGGCCTACTTGACTCGTGGATACGTGGTTCTGGTGAATATGTCGGTCAAGCCCTAGGCTATCCTCCTTTTATTTTATTAATTTAACGTACTTGTGGGGCTTCTCGGGCAGTGTTTAGCTTTGTTACTAGGTTTTTTCACTTAGGGATTGACGCTGCCCTAGTCTTTTCTCGTTTATGTGAATTGTGTAACTAGGCTAGGCCTGTGTTTTTTAACTTGAGCTGACCGCCGTCGGTTTGGGCCACATAGTCCTGTCCTTCTGTTTTCCTCTTGTCTCTACTGACTTGCTGGTTGGTCTTCTACGCTCTTGTTAAGATTCTCATTAATTGTGTGTTTAAGCTAATCGGTTTTTGCCTTGAGCTGCCTGCCGTTGGAATGATCCACACAGGTCCTTTCCTTCTGCCTTCCTTTTGTCTCCACTGACTGGGAAGTCTCGGTCTCGTAGCTCTCGGTTAAATTCTCGTTTTTCTTACAAGTCCATGTTTCTGTTCTTCCCCTGCCTGTGGTTACTTGATCACTGAAAAGGGGGGAGGGATGTCTGGAAACTGTACGCGATAGGGGCCCCGCTCACAGGGAGGATATGCTTGGACAAGTTGACTCGATTTTCGTGTTTACTCACGTTTTTTCGCCACACAGGCAAGGGTCTTCTGGTGCCCTCAGCTCCTTCATCTTTTTAAATCCGCCCTAGAAGCGCCTTTATCTTTTTAATGTGCCCTGTGCCTTGTCAAGGCCTAGGCCACATAGCTTTTCACTTGACTTGGTTTATGCACCCTGTTCTGCCCCCCTCTTCATGTACCTGGACAGGGCTTTTTGGACAACGGCTGATTGGCTGTTTTCCTATCCCTTATGTCCTGTTCCTTGTGTCCTCCTTCTGTACCTGGTTCCCGCCCTACGGGCGTCCTCCTTGTATACTGGGAGGACCCAAAGACCACCTGAAAAGTCCTAGGAATCGACCCAAAGTGGCGATGTCCTGTGTGTTTTGGATTCCCTCCCCGCCCCTATTTACACTTATAGGGTACTGTTGGGTTGCTCACACTTGACCTTTTCCTTCCAGCTGGTGCCCGCTCTACTGCCGGCTGTCCCTACGCCGCCGCCGCTTCGCCGCCTCCTCCCTCCGCTCTCACAGAGGGTTCTCAGGTATTTCGAAGGGTACCACTTTCCCCACGATTTTGGTTCGGACCTGTTCCCAGGGTTGGGCCTCGCTAAGGGGCTTGTCCCAGCCCTGGTGTTGAGGGTCTCTGGTGTGGGTGTTTTCTTTTGACTTTCCTGTTATACTTGCTACATAGCTTCTTACTGGATATTGTCTTATTGAGTCTTACATGCTGAATTGGCTCTACTGCCTCATATTGCCTGTCTCACCTCTACTGGTGGGTAATGCTTCCCCATTTTTCAGTGCTGTGCTGCCGGCTCCTCCCTGCTCTCGGCCGACGTGTCAGCGGACGGACTTGCGGGATCACCGGGAATGTTGCCTCCACACGGCCTGCTATGGGAAGGATGTTTACGATCCCCGCCGGTGTGGGGTGTGTCTCTCCGCTCTTCAACTACTCGAGACTCTCCCTACGTCGGCGGAAGGACAACGGGCCAGGACGTCTCTACACCGTTTATGGGACGTCATCTCCCGTCACGTCCAAAGGGTCCTGCACAGGGCTCCTTCCTTCCGTGAGGATGACGTCCGGGTGTTGTTAGGGATCCCACCTACCTCCGATGCTGCACGCCGTTCCCGCTCCCCTACTGTTCGTCACTCTCGCTCTCCTCATACGGCTCGGGGCTCCCCTCCCGGGAGTTCGGGTCAGGCGGGCGGGAGGGCGCGTTCCAGGGAGCGGGCCCCCAGGCGTCATGAACATCGTGTGCCTCCCTCCGACCTATCCATGACTTCTGGGACTTCTGGCAAGATGAAACGTCGCCGATCTCCGTCCCCTGCTGATCGACCCCGTCTTGCTTCTCCTCACCTCAGGATGAGCCCCCCTCCTTCGCAGGGTTCCACGGTCTTCAGGGCCAAACGCCGTCCTGCCCCGCCTGCCGAGGAGGTCGTTCTCCATCCTGCACCATCTTCAGCCTCTGGTGGGGTGGAGTTCGAGCCTCTGCCTGCCTCCCAGCCTGTGAGGGGTCCCGGCCTCTTCCCTATGGCGGGCCCGGCTGTGGTGATCCCGGCGGCGATGCCCTCCACGCCTCCTCCTCAACCTGGGGGTTCCGACGCCTCGATCCCTTGTGGCCAGCAGTCTCCTCCTCGACTCCCTGACCATTTAGACGATGTTCTTGAGATGGAGGTTGCGGATTTTGATCGGCTGGAGGACAAGGATATGGGGGTCGACTCGTCTTCGGACGGTGCACCTGATTCGGGCCAGGAGGACCCCGACGTGGCGGCACAGTCCTCTCCACCGTCCCCTGAGTTCTCCCCGCTCACGGACCATGGGGCCCGTGGGCCCAGTGAGGCTGGTTCCCTGTCTCCTCTACAGACGTCCTTCCCTCCTGCTGCGGAGACGGAGTTGGCGTCTATTCGTCTTGAGATGGCCTCCAATAAGGCAGACATCCTCTCCTCTGTCACGGCGGCCTTGGATGCAGTGGTCTCCCGGTTGGGTAATACTAACCCGGTGCCTCTGCAGACTCCGCTTGTGGCTCCTCTCCCACCTGTTGCCGACCACATCCCATCTCGGCCTGCTCTCCCGGTCGTGGTACCGGGATCTATCATAGATGGTACCATCATCTACTTCATCACCTGCACCTCCGACACCACCTACGACTCCTCTCTGGCCCGTTGTTATCCCGGGCCAGGGTTTGGGGTTGTTCTCTCACCCCCTCTCTCCAAGTTTAAGATCCCCAAAGTCAAGATGCCATCCCTGTATGGGGATTCTGTTGCTTGGAGAGCTGTGATCGCCTCCAACCCTGAGGGGGCGGTCCACCTGCCGGCCGGAGAGCGGGCTGTGCCGGAGGGCTGGGCTATACAGGTGAATGAGAAAAACATCTTCAGGGCCATTACTCCACAGGGTCTGGTCCCTGAGGTCGATGTGAGGGTGTACCCTAACCGGCAAGACATGCGGTATTTTTCATATCATCCGTCGGTCTTGCCTTACACTGCCACCAAGCCCTGGGCTGACTACTCCCGCCAAGACCTGTCTGCGGATGTCCACTCCCTCTCTGCCATCTCAGGGACGCCGTACCTCAGGAATGTGCGAGATCGGGACGGGGTCCTGATGCTCGAACTCCCGCATGTCTGTCCGGGTCCCTGGGGTGAATGGATCCGTGAAGCAGTGGAGTTTGGTCAGTCCATGGCTGAGACCTTGCCGGCCATCCCATCCATGGAATCATCTTTTCTGTCGGGCATGCTCCTTACCTCCTCGGGCTTCCCTCTGCCTGTGTGGGAGTGGCTCAATGCTCCCAAACTGTCGGTGGGCCCCCTTCCGTGTTCCTTTTTCACGGCACCGGAGAAGGCACCACTGGACCGGGACTTTAAGTTCCGTCAGCGAGCGGCGCGCCAACTTTCAACTCTTCTTGCTCAGTTGGAACTGGCGCGGGTTCACCTCCACCTTATTCAGTCGCTGGAATCGGCTGATCATCGCCAAGGTTTTGAGCATGTCCGACGGATCACCCTGCAGCTTGCCCTCAACCCTGTTCAGGACATCCGCCACTCCCTCCATGAAGCCACTCGTTGCCGTCAACAACTTCGGGTGGCTTTCTGTAAGAAGGCCCCTGCTGACGTCCGCAACCGCCTCCTACTGACTGACCTTCTGACCCCTGGACTGTTCCCTGAGGAGGCTTGGCAAGGGGCTTTCTTACTGGCGCAGAGTGACACATACTCTGCTCAACGGAAGGTGGTGGCGAAGCCCACTTCATCCTCCTCCACCCGCGGACGGGGCGGCAGGTCTGTCGCCGGCAGAGGGCGCCAGGCTAGAGGTGTGGCCAGGGGACTGGCTCACAGGGGGCGTGGTGTACCCGCCTTCCGTGGTCGTCGGTCCCCGGATCGCCGTCCCCGTCAAGAGGGGATGCAGCGCTGGCAGGCGCAGGGCCCCAGTTCCTCCGCTGCCAGACACAGCCTGGAGGGGGATAGGCCGGAGCGCGAGGCTCGTCCATCGTTTCGGCGGGGCGGGGGGACGTCTGGAGGAGGTCGTGGTGGCTCTAGCTCCCACTACGATAAGTCCAAGAGGGGCTCCGCGCCAAAAAACGCGTAGTTCCTCCTGGCCAGTCCCCTCTTCCCTCGCCCGACCATCTCGTCGAAGCGGTGATGGGCCTGACACAAGGCGCCCGCACCGGCTTCTTCCGCCCCCACTACCGGCAATGGCCCCGCCGGTCGTGGGTGCGTCGGGTGGTCAAGAAGGGTCTGACTTGGAGGTGGAGGTCCAGGCCTCTTCTCAGGTGCCCTCCCCGACAGCGACCAGTGTCTCAGGAAGTGGCCCAAGTGATCATGTCCATGCACGAGGAAGGCGTTATCAAGGAAATATCTTCTACACAAAAGGTATTTCTGTCTCATGTGTTTCTGGTCCCAAAGAAGGACTGCGCTGCTATGAGGCCGATCTCTCAGTCCTCAACTCTCACATTGTGAACACCCGTTTCCGCATGCTCACCATCAACCAGGTACGCCTGGTACTCAAGCCCTTGTCTTGGGTGGTCACCCTGGATCTGAAGGATGCTTATTGGCATGTGCCGATGGCTCCTCGGTTCCAGGGCTGCCTAGCACTGCAGTCGGATCAACGGGTGTTCCAATTCACCAGACTACCATTCGGCCTCAACATAGCACCGCGGGTCTTCACCAAACTGGTGATGCAGGCTCTGACCCCCTTGCTCTTACAAGGGATTCAGATCCTGTTTTACCTGGACGATTGGCTCATCTCCGCAGACTCTCTCACACACTGTGTACAAGACACGCTCACTGTAGTCAGACATATCACAAACCTGGGGTTCAAACTAAACATTCCCAAGTCCTGCCTCTCACCGTCACGGGAAGTGACGTGGGTGGGCTTGCACTGGGATCTCCAAAGCGCCACCGTTTCCCAGAGTCGAGTGAATGCGGCGAAACTTCGAAGGAAGCTCTTTGTCGTGTTGCACTCGATCTCGATAACACGAAAAATCTGGGACTCCCTACTAGGGTCTTTGAATTGGGCGTCTCTGACCGTGCCCTTGGGCCGGCTCCGACTAAATCGCCTCATTCAGCTGGGCAACAGGCACTTCCCTATCTCGCCCCCTTACCGTTTGTGGTCGGTACCGCGCTCAATACATCTGAGACTGACACACTGGGTCGCTCGGGGCACGCTCTCTGCGGCTGTGCCCTGGACTGCTCCTCCGCCAACCATCTGGGTAGACACAGATGCGTCGAGCGAGGTGGGGCTATCAATCAGACATGGGACATCAAAACCACGGCAGGTGGTCGGAGCTCTCACACTTCCACATCAATGCCCTGGAACTGTTGGTACCGTTGTTCTTCCTGCGGGATCACGGACTGGCCCTCACGAGCAAGTCGGTGGCCTTCAGGATGGACAACATGTCCGCGGTTCATTGTATCCAAAAGCAGGGCTCCTCCAGGTCTGTTGTGCTCCAAGACCTGGCGGAGAAATTGTTTTACCTGGCCGATCATTACAGCATCACCCTGCATGCGACTTACCTGCCCGGGACGGCCAATCTTTGGGCGGATGCTTTGTCGAGAGGACAGAGCACCAAGGTAGAATGGTCATTAAGACAAAGCGTTTTCGACGACCTCGCAGCCTCCTGGGGCCATCCGCAGGTGGACTTGTTCGCCTCCTCCGGGACGAACAAGCTGCCGGACTACCTCACCCGCTGGACTTGTACTCAGGCGGGGGGGCCGGATGCCTTCAGCGAGGGCTGGAGCAGGTGGCAGTCAATTTACGCTTTTCCACCGCCCGACGCACTGCTTATGTGCAAAGTCCTACACAGGCTGAGAGAGTACCGTGGCAAGGTTTGGTTAATCGCACCCCTCTGGCCGGCCCAAGCCTGGTACGCTCAGCTGAAGCGATGGTGCCCGAGTCCCGTTCCCCTGTCTGTCTCAGACTTCCACTTGGGACAGATTGGAGACCTAGGGACCTCGTTGGCATTTGCATCGTGGATGTTTGTGAGGCAGGGTGGTTACCGAAATATGGACGTTGCTTGACTGATATGCTTAATCAGCACTGGACTAAGGCTACTTGGAAGACTTACGAGTCTCATTGGAATACTTTCACTAAATGGATCAATGACACCGAACAAACAGTTCCGTCGGTTGCGTTAGTCTTCCATTACCTTAATCACTTGTTTGCGACACGCACATACATGTACAACACCATTAAGCACCACCTGTCCGCTATTAGGGAGCCTTTTGAGACCTTGACGGGGCTGGTGCTCCCTCACAAGGAGCTGTCTTTTTTCATGAAAGCCTGCTTTAGGCTCAGACCGCCCCCACGCCAGATACCGCCTCAATGGTCTCTGGCGAAGGCTCTCAGGCTCCTTACCTCACCCATCTACACCACTAACCCAACACCTGTTCATCTGCTTGATAAAACTTTGTTTCTTTTAGCGTTGGCTACAGGAGAGAGGGTCTCGGAGTTGGCTGCCATGTCGAGGGCCCCGAATTTCATGAGTTTTTCGCCTTCCTTGGGGTCAGTCACTTTGGCCCCTTCCGTTCATTTTGTGGCCAAGAATGAACGTGAGGCGCACATTTTTAAGCCGTTTACTGTACCAGCTTTAAAATGTGGGAGCACGCATCATCCGCTATGCCCGGTAAGAGCCTTGCATACGTATGTGCGTGCCGCTGTGCCGACGTCGGGGACGGCGCTCTGGTTGGCCCCTAAGACAGGGACACGGTTAGGCAAACGTGCTGTGGGACTTCATTTACGCCATGTCATTACTGCGAGTAATCCCCTTACGAAGGGCTCCGCTCATGATGTCCGCTCTTATGCAGCGACTGTGAGGTTTCTCAACAATTCCTCACTTTCGGATATAGCCGACACAGGGTTATGGTCCTCCCACAGCACTTTTGTCTCATCGTACCTGTCCATGTCCACTGCCAGGCCAGGTGTGCCTTGTGTTGCGTTAGGCCAATGTGTCACGTGATTCATCTCCATCCTGTGTCTCTTCTCATCCCATACTGTATTTTCTTCCTTTCCCTACACTGGGGGGGGGGGGGATCATTTTGTATGATTGTACAATGCTTTTCTCTCTTTCATTTTACATGTATGTCATCCCTGTTTCGTCTTAAGGTTATCTCTCTTACTTCTTTACGTATAGACTCTACTGTCTAGGGGTTACTTGTTTGGTATGTCTATGCCTCATTCCCGGTTTTTGTAATTAAAGAGTGTCCTTGGAGATCTTCCGCCTACTGTGCCTTGCCTTCAGATTCTTGTCTTCATGTACAACTTGCCTTCATTCTTCCCATATTGGTGTGCCATTCTCCGGTCGACATGACCTATTCCTTAGCCTGCTGCGGCACTTTTAAGACCCTAGACCAGTGGTTCTTAACCGGGGTGCCAATGCTTCCTAGGGGGTGCGAGGATACCCTGGGGGAAATTTACAATTTAAAATCAATGTCATGTCATTGATTTTTTCGGGGATAATGGTCGGGTAACAGAAAAAAGTGAAAAATTCTGGAAATCAAGAATTCATTGTGTTAATTGGCATTAGGGATAATGCTAATTAAGCCTTATAGCTGTAAAGTAAACCAATTATTATTATAATAATTATTTAATATATATAATATATAATAATTTTTTTTTTATTTATTATTTGTATTTTATGTAGTTATAATTTATTTTTTAAGTAATAAAGTTAAGTTAAACGAATAACAATACACAATAAAAACTTGGGAAGCTAACATGATTTTGACAGGTATGCTTCAGAACACAGTTACTCAGAAAACATTGATCACAACGTGTCTAGTACGTGTCACTCACTGCATAAGCCTGCTTCTGCTTCACACTGTTAGTTTCTCTTCAGTCATCAGCCGAGGTAGACCTAAGAAGGTATGTATGTGTACTGCCTCGTGCTGTATATTTAGTAGTAATACGCTTTTCTCATAATTAGAATGCCATGCTATAATAATTAATAAGCTCTCAGTGTTCATAGTTTATATACATTTTTTTGTAAAAATCAAACATGTAAAAGTTTACATGCACAATATCACACCACATTATTTCCCCATCAAAATCACTCATATTGTGTATCACAGGGGGGAGTTCGTAGGCACCAATCGAACATGGCAGTACACCCGGAGAGGCTTGGCATTTGATAAGGAGTTGCTGGAACTCCTGTTTCATTTGCCTGGCCTTTCTTGTTGATGTCCTTTTTGCCCCACATACAGATAGTGATACCAGGGGGAGATTGTAGGTACCAATCGAACTGTTCACTTACCCATGGGGGGCCTTTCGGCTAGTCACGCCGCTAGTGACAAGGGAGATGCTGGATCTCCTGTTTCACTTGCTTGGCCCCTTCTTTCAGTTTCTCTTTGTACCTCAACTACATGAGAGTATCCAGCCATCTCTCACAAACAGTTTCTTCTACTATTCGAGGAGGTTTAGTGGCGGGGTGTCGTTGGTGCCGTCGTGCCCGGGATCTGGTCGGGGCTGCCATTTTGTGTCTGTGGCGCCTGGTTGCGTGGGGGAGGTGGGGGGTTTACTTTTGCGGGACCCTTTCGCTTCTCCTGTGCGGCTGGGCATTCTGGGCGCAGAGTGGCGGCTCCGGCTAGGTCTTGGGCGCGGGTGGCGCTTGAGGCGCTCTGTTGCTGACCTCCTCATTTATACACATTACAAGCACTATACATACCACAACTTCCACACTTTTTTTTTTTTTAAATAGATCTGGGGGGAGACACTTAGTTACAGGCAAACTTGCCTTTTGTCTCCCCCTTTCCATATAGAAAAAAAAAAAAATAGTTCTCGAAAACGCTTTCTCTCTCTATCTTCAACACTAGACATGCACACTATACTTTTCTTTTGTAGGCCTACACCAGTATTTAAATAAAAAACAAAACAAATTAAATTTTATAAAGTAATATAGTCATAACATACACTTTTATTGTAACTTCAATTTTGCTCTGTTACTCTTTGAAGTTGAGGAGACACTCATTACAGGCAGCTTTGCCTTTTGTCTCCCTCTTGCACATAAAAAAACAAAAAATAACAACAAAATTCTTGTTTTCCAGGTTTATCTTCAGTATGTCCAAAAAACGAAGGTGGAATGATGACTATGTTCAGTATGGCTTCACGTGTGTTACTGAGAAGGATGGTACACAACGTCCACAGTGTATCCTATGCAGCACCATGTTCTCCAACGCAAATTTGAAGCCATCAAAGCTCGATGAACATTTTAAGAACAGACATGGTGGCAAGGATGCAGGGAATGACATTGCAACATTACGAGTCAAAAGAGCTAGGTTTGATCGTGCCGGCACTTTGCTGACACACGGATTTTCACCAACAGCGAAACCTTTACTACATGCTTCTTATCAAGTTGCATACCTGGTTGCTAAGTCAAAGAAGCCCTATACAATTGCCGAGGAATTGATCAAGCCGTGTGCCCTTGAAATGGCAAAGACTGTTCTCGGTCAGGAAGCTGCGAGGAAACTGCAACAAGTGTCTTTATCAAATGATGTAATCCGTAACCGAATCGTCGACATGAGTGATGATATCCTGGAGCAAGTTGTTGTTGACATCAAGGCCAGTCCAGTAAAGATTAGCCTACAAGTGGATGAGTCAACAGATGTGTCAAATTGTTGTCAGCTATTGGTAGTAGTCCGGTACGTGAAGAACAATAAAGTGGAAGAAAGTTTTCTCTTCTGTCACTCACTGAAGACAACATCGAAAGCCATAGATGTGTTCAGTATGATAAAAGAATTCTTCACAAGATACCAACTTCACCTTGACAGGATTGGTTCGATATGTACTGATGGTGCACCAGCCATGCTGGGCAATCGTTCAGGGTTTGCTGCATTGATGAGAAAAGAAATTCCTGACCTGAAGATTACCCACTGCTTTCTTCATCGGCAGGCTCTTGCAGCAAAAAACATTGCCCCCAGACCTGAAAAAGACTTTGGAGATTTGTGTGAAGATTGTGAATATGATTCGTGGTCGTGCTCTGAATCATCGACTGTTTCAGTCATTTTGTGAGGAAGTGGGTCAGGAACACACTGTGCTGTTGTACCATACCGAAGTGAGGTGGCTGTCACGTGGGCGTGTGCTATCTCGTATGTTTGAATTGCGAGAAGAAATTCAGCAGTTTCTCCACGGACTGGGACAAGAACTGGCTGGATATTTTGATGATCCTGAATTTGTTCAAATGCTTGCCTATTTGGCTGATGTGTTCACAGCACTCAATGAGCTCAATCGCTCACTGCAAGGAAGAGGGATGAACATTTTGATTGCAAGTGAGAAGTTGGCTACATTCAAAGACAAAATTGTTTTGTGGATTAGGCGTGTAAAGAAAGGGAACTTGGCAAATTTTCCTTCCCTTGAAGAGACAGTCACAGAGGATGCTTCCCTACATCCAGATTTTGTTTCAAAAGTTGTTGAACATCTGCAGATACTGTGCACCTCATTTGATGACTACTTCTCGTGTGGAGAGCTACAACCCTGTGACGACTGGATCCGGCACCCTTTTAAGCAGAATATGGAAGATGTTGATGATGATAGCAACATCAAGGAAGATCTCATCGAACTGAGAAACAATCGTGGAATCCAAATGGAGTTTGCCGATGGTCACTTGGAGCACTTCTGGGCTTCTCAGTTGGAAACGTATCCTGCACTGGCAAAGAAGGCTCTCACTGTGCTCGTGCCTTTCGCGACTACTTACCTCTGCGAGACTGGATTTTCCTGTCTGCTTCACATCAAAACCAAGAGCAGAAATCGGCTGGATCCTCAACACGACATGCGAGTGGCACTCAGCACCAAGACACCAAGATTTGATGCCATCATAAATGGAAAGCAACAGCAACAAAGTCACTGAGTTTGGCGCTCAGCCATAATAATTCACAACACACCATGCATAGTACAAGCACAATGTTTTTTTGTTTTTTTTTGCTAGTATGAAAGTAATCTTGATTTTTGTAATCCTGCAATGCATTATTTTGTTGTCAGTTATGTAAATAAAGAATTAAATACATGATGGTTTTGTTACTTACACATTATGATTATGATATCAATATTGCTTTTCATCAATTCTGGAAGGGGGTGCGAGAACTGGTTGGTGAATTGAATGGGGTGCGAACAAGGAAAAAGGTTAAGAACCACTGCCCTAGACTGATACTGGTAACATGTACTTCCTTAATATGCACCGTACTGTTACGCTCTTTTTCTGATAATAAACTGATTTGTTTATTTGTGTCTTTTCTTGGTCCTCTGCTTGTGCTACGGCTTGGGGTTTATGGTTTATTGGATGTCCGCCTCCAATTTGGGATTCAAGCCCTACGTTGGAAACGTAGAGACTGCTACTAAATTGGGAGGTTTGACGACCTCCCTTATAACCAAATAAGGAAAACCTCTTATTTGGTAGCAGTCTCGGAGTATCCAACGACAGAGTATCCCGCCCTCATGCCGATCCCCTGCCCATCCAATCTAAACTGATTACTTGATACCTCGATACTTTGGCAGGTCCTGGCACAGGCTCATAGAACATGGAGCATGGCTCAGAGGAGAGCAGCTAGATTAAATGGGTACTATAACAATTCTTTCTCTCCTTCGCTATCTCTTCTTTCCTAGTCGTCTCGGAGTGTGTACAACGTGCCTAGTAGTGAATTGAGGTGCAACTCTAGAGATTATTTGGTTACTTCGCGTGAGTACCGATAAATCGGCCCGCTGTGGTAGCGGCTGAGATCATCAGCCCTACGTTGGATACTCCGAGACTGCTACCAAATAAGAGGTTTTCCTTATTTGGTTATAAGGGAGGTCGTCAAACCTCCCATTCTCTGGCGGCAACATCTTCTAAATGTTATTCTAGTTATATTTAGACTATTTTATGCTGTTTAAGAAGGATCTGTGAGAGTAGAAAGGGTTAAGTGAGATGGTAAGAAGCCTGTTAATTGCTGAAGGCCCTTTTCAAACTGAATACAATCGTCTAATAGTAGCCAGAATAAAGTAGCAAGTGGATTGCCGGTACAGAAAGGATTAACACTTTATTATTCATATTTTTTCTTTACTTGTACCGACAAAATTAAGTGCTAAAAGATTTTTGGTTTGCTCCCTAGAACTATATCAAGTTTTATATATAATACTTTACAGTATTTACATTATTTTATTGCCTACTTGTACCAAAAACTTAAGTGCATAAGGTTTATGTTTAACTTGCTCCCTAGACATATATCAAGCTTAAAATACACCCCCAAAACCCCCCTTCTAGATAAATAAGTACTGTACAGTACATTTTTCAGCAAAAACTAGGAAAAATTTTTTTTTTAGAAAAGATAGGGTTAACTCAAGGTGTCAAACAAAAGCCGAAACCAATATTTTTAGGCTTTACTATTGTATATGTACAGATAAAATTGTGGTTTATAGTTCAAATTATGTATATTATGTTTTTGGAAGTGATAAAATGGCCAAAACAATGCTAGTTCATGTTAATTTGTCTGTATTCCTTCTCATATTCATTAAAGTCTTCAAACAAAATTTTCTACGGTTTGACACCCTGGGTTTTGATTAGTTTTTTGCGTTTATCTTGTGTCGTCCCAGTTTTGGTTTGTATATTTTGCAAGTTTTACATTATATTTAACTGTGTAAAATATGTCTGGAGTCAAACCCCCCCCCCCCCTCAAAAAAAAAAGAAGGGAAACAAATAAAGGAAGTGGGGATTGGGCCTGGGTAAATAGATAGATACAGGTATTATTATAGGTTTTCAGGTGTTTGGGTTTGGGTTTTGGCTGGTCCCAGAACGCATCCCCATTTACCCCAATAATTATAGGGTTCCCTATATGATTTTTCTATTTGAGATCGGGCTTTCAGGTACGTAACCCAATCGTAAATCGAGGGAGACCTGTAGATAGAACAGTCAAATCTCACCATCTGTGCAGCTAAGGATTGGGCCAGGTGTCGCGGTAGACCCATCTTAACACCACCGTCGGATAGTGCCTCAATTGCAGCGTAAATCTGAAAATAAAGTTAAGAATAAAGGACAGGCTATTGTGAGTATCCTAGGTTCGAGTCCTTGGAGTACCACATGTATTTGTTGATTTCATTAATTGAGTTTAGAGGTGAAGTTGGTTGGTGGAAAAAACATAATAATAAAGGACAGGCTATTACACAATTTCCTTATCAAAGATGTTACAACCTGGAAATGGTGTAGCTATAATGACGGATGATTATAGAATTTAGTAGTATTCCTATCCAGAGTGAAGTTTGGTCGCGTGACATATATTTCCCGAAGGCAGGGGTGGATATTAGATCATTGGTGATCCAATAGTCAGGCAACCTATGTTTTTTTACATGAGGCATTAGCATGGTGAGTGACAGGAAGACCATGAACTCGTGATGAGTCACTTCGGTCCACTGCCTCATGTGGCCCTTGGTCACCTTGTCAAACATGTTGACCTGCATCTGGTGCTGCTTGTTGGTCTCCTTTACGACAAACCCTACCACCTCCTCATCAAAAAAGGCCTCAAAAAGCTCATGTGGTAAAGCTTTGGGGCCTGCGGGAAAATTGGGGGTAATTCCTGAACCCTCCTGTACCTCATCAAAAGCTGGCACATCAGGGTTGTAATCTTCCCCGTCAGCCAGGTCTTCCCACTGAAAGATGGAGAATGGGTCTTGGCGACGCACACGAGGCACTGCGGGTGGTGGCCCAGCACGCCCACGGCCGACACGGGAGGTGCGCACCATAGGGCGGCCCCCAAGACGACGCCCCCGGGTGGAGCGGATGGGTTGAGGGTCGTCCATGTCCATATAGTCGTCGTCAGAGTAATCATCTTGCCCTGACGGTGGACCCATATAATCATGGCCAGAGTCATCTGTTAGGTGTCCTTCCTCGTCAGTGCCCTCCGCATTATCTGGCGGGGAACGATTGATGCGTGGGCGGTGTGCGGGTGGGGGGCGAGGTGGGGAAGGAGTGGCAGGTGAGGCTATGTCCCCCCGAGGTTCTGGGCTCCTTTGTCTGCGACGAGTGGTAGAAAGCAGTGTTTCACTGTCACTAGGCACAGGTACTGGTGATGCGGGCTCAAATACTTCTTCAGGAACACTTGTTGATGTTGGAGAGGTGGGGAGGACCGTACAAAGTTGTGGGTGTGCAGGGCTGAGGCCGGCAGGGGTAGACGCGGGGGGCCTCGAACAAAGCCCGCCTAGCTTGCTGCCCTTTTTTGACATATTTTCTGCCTTTCCCCTTTTCGGCAGCAGTATGTCTCCTGTCGGGTGACCCAGGAGGCAAATAGGCCGAAAGTGGGGGGTCCTCAACCCTCGGCAGTGGTGGGGAACAATGGCGGGCGCCCGGGGCATCTTGGGTGGCTTGGGTAGATAAGGGAGACAATGGCGGGCGAGATGAGTGACCACGCTCACCCTCACTCACAGCCTCGTCTCACCAAGCGTTTTGGCCTCTTCCCTGGCTGCCACGGCCGCCTTTTCCAGTACCTGCTTCCTATAAAAGCGTATCTGGAAAGGCGATTTAGCTGGCGAAGGGCTTGGAGTGGCGTCACTCAAGGGAAACTTGAAGGTTGACCTTGAACTCTCCCACTCGCTCACTTTCCCCACTTCACTCTCTTCACCTTGACCAGATTCTGCGAAAGCTGTTACCTCACCTTCATCACTTTCATGTTCACTGTGAAATCCCCTAAAAGGAGCATCATCGTCACTGCTCCCGCCACCATGATCACTCTACAGTACAGTACTTGTAATTAGACAATTTATCACTGCGTTCATCATCAACATCACTATCATTGTCACTTCCAGCTATATCTAGCATTCGCAAGGTCTTTTCGATACCTCCTGGAGATAGAATGTTTATGCGGACACGCCTTCGTGTAATACGACGAACCGGGGTGGGCATCGTAGGGGGCACGGTATCGGACACAGCGGAATCGGTTTTGGGCGTACTATCCATGATGGCGTCGGGGTAGAGACTGATGCCGTGGCGTAGTTCACGCGTGGTGGCGCTGTCTACCACCCCACAACAACAAAAATTTACGCGCACCATTCGAAAGCACCCGGTGCCTCAGAGCCCACCTGGGCTCCACGGGCAGGGTTTGTTATGGGTGCCTCAGAGCCCATCCGGGTCTGATGGCTTAAAAGCTATACAGTACAGTAGGGTCTCACATAAAACGAGTATATGGTCGATAAACGAGGGCGTTTTATGCGATTTCGTTTTATGTGAACACAGCATTTTGGTGGCCCAATATCGTCAATGTTCACTGGAAGCGTAAATTTCCGTCAGGAGCGTACGATATTTCGTACGTTTTGTACGATATTTCGGCGTTCTATATGAAAGCGTACGATATTTTGTACGTTTTGTACGATATTTCGGCGCTCTATATGAAAACGGATTTGCCCCACTTTGGCGGCGGACTCGTTTTATGTGATCACCTTCGTTCTGATCGAAAATTAAATATTAATATTTTAGGTCGGTAGTTTTAATCGAGACTCGTTTTATGCGAACACGTTTTATGCGGGACCCTACTGTATATATAAAGTCATATCTTGAGTAAAAACAGAAATGACAAACAACAAACTAAAACAATCATAGAGTAGCAAACATAAAAAACATAAAAATCTAAAGCAAATCACAATCAAGATGAGTAGAATACAAACTGATGAATATTTTTTTTTTTTTTTTTATATAGGGTAGTTTAACCCTCTCACCACGGAAGGGCTCTTGAACGCCCATAAAAAAGCATATAACAGCTGCCCGGAAGGGCTCTTGAACGCCCAGTGGTTGAAAGCCTGTGAGCTTCGTGTGCGAGGTGTCGGTCCGACGCATGTAAACAACAGCCGGCTGGACCGACGCCCCGCATCTCCGGTCACAAGAAGGAGAACGTCGCTTGTTCGTGTGTGCCTGTATGTTGTTGTTAAGTATCGAAAAGTAGTGTAAAGTGGCTGTTTTGGCCATAAAGTTATCTCCAATGAAATCATCATCACAACTCAACCAGTTGACTTAGAGAGCTCTACTTAATGCCATTCTACAGGTAAATAACACAGCTACGCTTGGGCATGCGGGAAGCAGTCAGATTAACACATATACGGTAGCCTAGCCTAGACGTTTTTCGGCCAAAACACCCGGGTTTCGAGGAATATATATATAATACATAGCCGGGGCTGGAGGGTTAACCAGACCACCAAGCTCCCGTAAAGAGCTCCAGGGCTGGCCCGAAGGATTAGATTAAAATGGACCACTATTCAAGATGAAGTAGGAAAAGTCAGGAGGGCATTAAATCTTATTTAGGAGAGAGGAATCTTTGAGAAAGCGAAGAATACGGTAGGTCGAGAATGATGGAGAATCCACAAATATATCTGTAAATGTGCCGGTACCGAAATAAATAGATCGGAGGTGGGAATACTTAAAACATTCTGTGAAGATATGGTGAATTTTGTTAAGGGCTTGGTGCAAGTAGCGCATAGGGGTCGAGGACCGTGAGGAGACGACATTAAATAACCATGAGTCAAACGTGTATGACCAATATGGAGACTAGTCAAAAGAACCTCACTATGGCGGGCAGATTGGAAAGACGAATGCCAAGGGCTAACCGCAGGTTTGATACTGCGGAGAAGATTGGCGGTGGCGGATTGTGAGGACCAAAAGATTTGCCAACGGTGGGTAATAATAGGCCGCAACGCAGTAATCCAGTCATCAACTGGCAAACGATCTTGTGCTACCGGTAAAATGGTGGTCTCTTTGGCAACCCTATCAGCAAGTTCGTTACCTGGGATACCAACACAGGCAGGCACCCAGCAAACTTGAATCGTGAACCCTCGTTCGTATAGAGAATGGAAGGACCTCTGGAGCTGCATAACTACTTTATTGCGTGGGTTGAACCCTTGAAGTGCATCAAGTGCACTTCGAGAATCACTGTAGATAACAAAGCGTGAAGGCGGAGAACCGCTTATGATGTCTAGCGCAGCCTGTATAGCAAGCAACTCCGCTGTATAAAAACGTAGCCTGGGTTGGGAGCGATATCTGTTTGCGGTCTGTGGGGGACACTGCTGCACAACCGACACCCCAGGGAATCTTTGGACCCATCAGTATAGATAGCAGTATGGGGGGGTTTGCGGCGGACATGTTGTTACATATCTTGATCCTCAAGTGGTTAACTTGATGAATCTAGATAGCACAGAGATATATATTAAGGTATCAGTCAGCTGAAGGCAAAACAAAAGTAAAATCTAATAAAATTATTTCCTGTTGTTGCTTCCTTTCCTTTTGGATCTTAGGACTTAGTATCCTTTATTGACTGATACTCTTTAATTATGAAAAATACTGAAACTAATTAAAGTCATGTAGTATTTATAAAGAATTATTATTTAACCGAAGCTTAGTAGGCTATGGTTATGAACCGAAGAAGTTATATCTAAAGGACTATTAATTCTATAAAAAGTCTTGAAAGATAAATATTAAAGTAAGAATATTTCTGTCTCTTACCCTTTTTTTAAATGAATAGATAGTTTTCTTATATGTCCTTTTATTTATTTTTAATGTTTAATTATTCTTGGTTCTTGTCTTACGTTAACAGTATTATATTATTATTATCATCAGGATTAATATCAGTCACATAAAAAGTTAGATATATATTTAATAATTAGTTAAATGTATTTCTTAACCACGTAACATTGAGGTTTGATTATGAGTAAATTAAGTTACAGGATCGCTTCATAGATTCGATTCAGGTCTCACTCAAATAATATGAAAAGCAAAAATAATATTTTGAAGCTAAAAGAATTTTCTTCAGCTTAGGAAATCACTAGAAGTAATATTAACACAGTTAGTCTAAGGCGATATTACTAATATGAGACAATAGCATCACCGTACTAAGCACCGTTAAGCAATGTAAGCTTAATTAAAAGAAAATGAAAGAACTCGTAAGTATTAATATAAAACAATAGTATTACTTTCATCATAACCCAATTACTTAAAGAGTTGCTTTAGTCCACAAGTTAGTCAACTAAAATAGTTAAGTACATAAATAGTAGCGTTAACGTTAATTCCCAATCAAATAGTTAAGTACATAAATAGTAGCGTTAACGTTAATTCGCAATCAAATAGTTAAGCACATAATAGTAGCGTTAACGTTAATTCCCAATCAAATAGTTAAGCACATAATAGTAACGTTAACGTTAATTCCCAATCAAATAGTTAAGTACACAATAATAGCGTTAACGTCCCAATCACATATCTCACTAACCAACATAACGTAAGTGTTTACACGGAACACACTTAACACACACATATATAATCTGACTGACAGTCACAATCCCATTATAATACTTCACCCCGTCTTCCTCCAGCTGCAAGTTCACCTTCCCCAACTCCAAATGAGACTCATTTGAATGCCCACAACTCGGGTCTTATATACTAAACAATGATGGTGTAGGAACGAATCAGGAGGCGAGTGATGGTGCGCGCCCCTATCATAGCTCCTCTAGTTGCATAGCAGGTGCCTGGTCCAATCACAGCTCCTGGCGTCGATCATACGTCATAGCGTCGGGTCATCGAAGTAGTTTGCAGGGTCCCCTATGACACACGCAGGTGTGAAGGCTTGTTTGCTGGTATGCGGGCGAGCTGGTTTCCCACTCGCTAGTTCGCTCGCTGGTCCGCTTCGCCGTTTGGGTAGTTTGACTCCTTCAACTCTAATTCTAACTCTTAAATTAACATACAGGGCTCCGTATGTCAGACCCATCAGTATAGATAGCAGTATGGGGGGGTTTGCGGCAGACATGTTCAAGGGCGTGTTGGCATAGAACAGCAGAAACAGTAATATTACGCTTAGATAGATAGGATAAATATGTGCAGATACGCGGGAGGCTCAAGGTCCATGGCGGATGCAAAGGAACAGGAGGACAGAGACGGATATTGAGGGAAGTAGAGGTAAGGAGAATAGTAGCCCTGCTAGGGAAGTCGAGGGCTAGGAGTGTGCGGCTCATGGAAGAGGTCACTGGCTGGGGAGTCTGTATTCTGGAGCCGTAAAGCCCTACGCATGGTAACGAGATCACGATGGTATTGCAGTGGTGGTTCGCCACTATCCGCAAACACCGATAGAGTAGGAGACGAACGGAAAGCACCTGAGCACAGGCGAAGACCCTGATGATGGAGCGGATCAAGTCTCTTCAAAGTTGTCTCAGAGGCCGCCCCGTAGATGGAGCACCCATAGTCGATGATGGAAATAACGGTAGGGTAAGGCGGGGTGGATTCGCCGCGGACCATAGATACTTGTCCAAAAAAATTGGTCATAAATCCAAATACGTATGGAATTGATTCTAGGTATGTTTATAGTACGTGTAGATGATGATAGAACACAAACATGCATAGTTGTCATTTATTAACGAAGACAAATATTTTTTCATAATTTACAACCTGAAAAATATGTAAGCGTCGTGAGCATTTTTCGTGGCGGCGACCTTACCTCTCCCACCTGTGTTACAAGATGGTTGTTTATGATTTCTAAGTGGAAACTAACTCTCGTTCTCTTTGTTTCAGGCAAGAATTTATAATTATATAATTTTAAATTTTATAATACTCCTAGGTCTACAGTTTTATACAAAAATACTTGGATTATATCAATATAATAATAAAACATCTTAATTGTTACTTTTGCAGAGTAATTGGGGGTAAAATCGCCGCGGCAGGGTGAAATCATTGATAATATATGGCAGCGGCGATTTCACCCCTCACTATGGGGTGGATCCGCCGCGTGATTAACTTTTTTCGCCACCCCATTACAAACCTTTATGTTTTGTTTTTTCACATAAAAATGATATGAACGTGTGCAGGAAGGCCTGAATGTAAAAGTTATGTAAAAAAAACTTCTGAATACTGATTCAGTTGGATACTGTTATTAAAGAACCACGTTTCGTGGCGAATCTACCCCACCTTACCCTAGCTCTATACAATAAGGTCAACGTGGAACGCGTGGCGCCCCAAGTAGTAAAAGATAATGTCTTCAGGAGGTTGACGCCGAATGACATTTTGCTCTAACATAAGCAACATGGGCTTTCCAGTTGAGGTGAGAGTCATAGACTAGGCCTAAGAACTTGACATCTGGGTAGAATGTAATGGGGGTGCGCAAAATGTGCAAGCATTGATCCTGATCTTTGAACCAACGTTTGTCTTTAAAGAACATAATAGCCTTAGTCTTCTCCATCGAGAATTGGAAGCCAACAGATGTAGCCCAACCTGTTATGTTGTCGATAGCTGTATTTAAAATCCGCTGGATGTGCCGGAGGGAGCGGGAGGAGTAATAAATCGCAAGATCGTCAACGTAGAGGCTATGCTGAACCCCGCGTGGCAAATGCGCAAGAACACCATTTATTGTGATGGTAAAAAGGGCGCCACTTATGACGCTCCCCTGAGGGATCCCTCGTTGAAGCTGGAAGGTGTCCGAGAGAGTGTCGTCAATACGGACTCTGAATGTACGGTGAGATAGGAAGTTGGAAATAAACAACGGGAGGCAACCCCGAATCCCATGATCGTGAAGAGACTTCATCACCGAATAACGCCAGGTGGTATCATATGCTCTTTGGATGTCGAAGAATACCGCCACGGTGATTTTACGACCGTTAAAACCCCAACGAATGGCGGAGTCAAGGAGTACGTGGGAGTCCATCGTAGACCGAGAGGGCTGGGAACCAAACTGATGAGGAGAGAGGATACAGAAATGCCGAATACACCACATTAGTCGAACGTTAACCATCTTCTCCATCAGTTTGCAGACACAGCTCGTCAGAGAAATAGGCCGGTAGTTAGCAGGGGAGCTTGGATCTTTGCCGGGTTTGGCTATAGGAACCACTAATGCCTGACGCCAATCATGGGGAAAAGGCCCGAAGTCCAAAGATGATTGAAGAAGTTTAACAAATATGATTTTGCCAAAGGATCAAGGTGTTTGAGCAGCTCAAAAATAATGTCATCAGGACCTGGGGGAGAGGAAGAACAGGAGAACAGTGCCGAGTCCAATTCGACCATGGTAAAAGGTTTATTGGCCCGGGACATTTTTCTACCGAAAAATTAAAAAATTGATCTTGAAGGGGGGTCTAGGGGGTGTTTTTCTAAGCTTGATGGAGGTCTAGGGAGGAAACTAAAAAAATATATGAATAAATTAATTAATAGACCAAACAAACAGCCAGCCTCCCCTTAAGAATAACTTCTGCTATTCAGAGGGTTTATTGAAATCGCGAATCCCGGGAGGATCACATGTTTTTAACCCGGGAACTGCGGGGAGACTCTTAACCCGTTGAGCCCCGGCTAGTTATAATATTTTGTTCACCCCAGTCCCAAGCCATTTTCACTTCTTTTTTTTGTTTGCTAAAATGGAAGACAAGGATGAGAAATGAAAAAATAAAATAAAAAAATAACCTCGGACATTTTTTTTTGGGGGAGGGAGCCTCAAAAAATTTTGTTGAGCCAAAATGGAAGAGAATGGTGAGAAATGAAGACAAAAATAAAAAAAAACTCATTTCGGTCATTTGGGGGGGGGGGGGGGTTTCAATAGTTCGTCTCCCCCGCATGACCACCCGCCCGGGAGCACTAGGGTAAAAACTGAGTATGGCATTGTACGGCATACATCCTAAGGAGTGTCTCACATAAATCTCAAGCCTCTAGCTCCCATACGACCGGAGTAATAAAGGTTCAAAGTGGCGGTGAACTAAGGGTGTAAACTATCCCCACTAAGCCCACCACCACCAGCCGCGCGGCTGTCTCGGCCCGCTCACACCTACTGGCCCGGCTCCCACACACACTACGGTACCTCCCCCTCCTATTCTCCCGCCATTTCCTACCTTACGAGCCACGTAAGTGTTTTTTATATGTCGGACGCACGTGATGCGTCGCTGGGAGTTGGGGGTCAAACACTGCCGACGCACCACGTGCGACGCTGGGTCTCACTGGGTTAAGAGTCAGAGAAAAAAAAAAAACTTTTGACATCGAATTTTTTTTTTTTTTTTTTTTGGCCCCTGGGCCATGCAAAATCTCAGTCCTCTACCTCCCCTCCTTCCCCACTTTCCTCCTCTCCTTCAGTTATCACCTATTTCCCTGTTATTCCCTTATTCTGAGGTATATTTTCGTGCTAACATTAGAAATCCGGTTACAGGGTGTGGTCATCACTGATAGCAAGCGAATGCAAGAGAGAGAGAGAGTATCGATCGACTGTGTCTCAGTGGCCTTGGGGGAAATTGGCGGGAAAGCAGCTTGCCTCACCCATACATTATACAACTCGCGGGCTATATCTCCGATTTTGACCATCCAAACGCTGTTTTCACTCGTTTTATTGTTGTTTCAGGTTAACCCTTTGGCGCACCTATAGTTTCCAATCAAAGTTTTTCCCACTCCCAAATTATATCTCAGCTCACTCAGAGCCAGTTTTGTGCCGGCGATAATTTGTTTCTGTGAAGTTTTATCCACCAAAAAATCCTTGTATTTGGATTAATGAGGTACCATCGGCTTCGTTATTGATTTGAACTTGAAGATAAGCGAATAAAAACATAGAATAAATACAAAACAACCACATTGGGGCACTCCGAAATAAGAATTGTAAAAAAAAAGTAAATACCTTATCTCCAACTCGCGCTAACTCAAAATTTTGCCTGCAACAATTTTGATTTGCATACATATATGGAAGCGGAATTTAATGAGGATTCCACTGGTATCTTCAGAATTACTATAAACCAAATAGTTACTGAGATACACGAATAAACGTGAAAGTATCGAAACACAGACTGAGCTGTACTCTGCTCACTTCCCAGCCAGCCGTGAGTAAACGGTTAAACTGAGGGAGTTGCCAATTGTACCCGTTGAACTAGACGTAATACTTAATATATGTGCCAAATATGACGCGCGTCAGACGAAAACTTAATTTTTGGCGAATATTTTTAAGTTTAATGACTCTTAACGAGTCATCGTGCGCCTAGGAAAAAAATACCTAATGACTCTGAACGAGTCATCGTGCGCCAAAGAGTTAATACCTTTATAATCAACCCATAATAGGCGCATATGGATAAGTATTAATGCTATTAATGGTACAAAGAATATTTTAGTGACGGAAACACCTCAAATACGTCAGCACAGGGGGACGTTTCCAATCAGTTCTGGCCCCAACTCTGTTCCTCATTCATATCAATGATCTCATATCTACCACTCATAATCCAATACATTCCTACGCAGATGACTCAACACTCCACAGTTCCTTCACATTTACCAATTCTTTCACCCAACCCGATCTTATAAATTCAAAAATAAACACTGCAATTTCTCTGAACCAGGACCTTTCTAGAATTAATGAATGGGGACAAGAGAATCTAGTTTCCTTTAATGCACAGAAAACCAAGTACATTCAATTTTCTAACCGACAGAATCTCACTGACTCCCATATATTTTTTAATGATGTAAATATTCCCACTTCCCCTAGTATTGACATTCTCGGTGTAACATTAACTACTAACTTGAGCTGGACACATTATGTTAGAAGCATTGCTAAGAATGCCTCTAAAAAACTGGGACTCCTGTACAGAGTTCGAGAATTCTTCACTGACGAGCAGTTGGCCGTAATATATAAAAGTCATGTGCGCTCTCAGATGGATTACTGTTCACCTCTGTGGGGTGGAAGTGGAGTGGTTGCATTGAGGCAGTTGGACAAAATTCAAAATAAAGCTATTAGATTAATCAATAACCCTGCAATCACACAGGACCTTCCTACGAAGACCATACGAAGAAACGTTGCATCCCTTGCATTATTCTACAGATATTTTCACAGCAATTGTTCCGAGGAACTTGCTTCAATTGTGCCGCCTCTCCACATCTTTCCCCGTAGAACTAGGGCAGCTGAGAGCGCCCATGAATTTACACTTTCTCCTCCACAATGCAGAACTTCTGCTTATCAGAATTCATTTATCCCCAGAGCTACTACTCTTTGGAATTCACTTCCCTCGAATTGCTTTCCACAAACTTACAATCAACAAATGTTTAAATCCAGTTGTTACAAACATTTTATGAATGGAGGATGCCTTTAGGCACATGGACCTTTTTGTTTTATCTGTGTTTTTCCTTCCTCCGTTCATTGTCTCTTAAAAAAAAAAAAAAAAAAAAAAAAATTACCCCCATGCGCACTTGTTAGGTTAATTTTTTTTTTTTTTTTTTTTTTTTTTTCCCTGTTCGGGCCGTCTCGAGTCGGCCACCCCCAGTAGAAAAAAAAATAGAAAGAGGAATGGGCCTGAGTAAATAGATAGATAGATAGATAGGGAAGCATTTGGTTTGGGAGTGAAATTAATAAATTTGATTATTACCCCTACGTGAGCTTGTGCATAAACCTTTAATCCCTTCAGCACAATGATGTAATTTTTTTCATTTACTGGTGAATATTAGACTGTTTTCTTTAGCTTATAATCTACCCTTAGGACTCAAAAGGGTAAATACGATCTGTTACGTCCTGGGATATATAAACACTGGGCTCTTTCTGTTGGACTAGGTATGCGGCAACAAGCAACAACGGAAAACGCTAGATCCAACCCTTATCCTATAAACCCAGGCAACAAACCACCCTAAACCGTCAAGAGTCCTGCCTGGACAACGAGGTATCCTATGACTCGGTTACAGGGTGCACGCACTATAGACTGCTGAGATCAAGCAGGCTATATAAACAGATCACACAATTAAGTTGACTTAAAGCTTCAAGGAAAAGATAGATAACGGAATTAAATTGCAGAAACAATTTAATAACAAACTAGAAGAAAGTACATTTAACGTTACGTTAATTAATACAACTAATCACCCCTGCGTGAAAGAAGGTGAAAGCAAACAGTCCTCAAAACATCGTACAGGTAGACAAGATGCGGGTTTCTAAACTGCATGCGGCTTCTGTAGGATCTGATGCTTAGCAAAGAAAGTACTGTTACGGATTTAGAGAACTCTTAACTCATAAGCAGGAATAAATACTAGTGATAGTACATACAGTGTATAATGGCATAGGTATAATTAATAAAGGCAGCAACTCGCAACATAACCACATACAGGTGTGCTTCTCACTCTTAGTCAGGCAAGCCTGCTCGGACAGAGTCTCTAAGCCACACCCTGACTCACAATGCTCACAAAAACGGTAAACTGTGGCTCAATAACAAGCATACAGAGATAATAAACCCCTAGCTGTTAATCTGCCAGGTGGCCAGCAGGTCTAGCCGGAAGGATATAGGCTTCGGATACCCGGGCTGAGCCACCTGCTCTAGCCTAGGGACGTTCCCAGGTCTGTGCGCCAAATTACTATAATTGAAAGGGTGATCTCTTGAGAGACTCAGATCGCAAGTATCTGACTCTCTCCTGGCGACTCTAAAACAAAAGCAAGACGTGCTAGCGCAGTGCCGAGTGGACTAGGCAATGGCCCTCACACAACACAACGCTAGACACACAGGGACACAGACAAGAAAATGACCCCAGACTCCCACGGGTATCCTAGTAAAGTCGTGCGGGTCCACGGGACTCGCACCAGCAGACTTTACTTAAAGGATCGCAAAAAGCCTCCCCTCCGGTCTAGCCCCTGCTAACCTGACACAAGAACACACTAGCAAGCATGAAACCACCAAATATGAGACAACAAAAAAGCTTCCTAGGTCTCATTAACAATTACATCCCTGCATAAGGCCCCAAAATCCTATCTAGTTATCTGAGAGCTCGTCGTTAATACAATAATAAATATAAGGTCTATCAAGGGGATGGGATAATTAAATAGATTGGTGAAGTAGTGGAAAGAAGGTATACAAAGTAAGAGAGAACGTTTCTAAGTGGGGTTGAGAGGGATAGATATCAAGGGGGGTCCGAAGGGTAGCGACAATGAGGTGAGCTCTAAGTCTTGAATCTGTCTGGACCCCCCCTAGGCATGCAGAATACATCCCAGGCTTGGGCAACACTCAACACAGTTGCCGGTCAAAATCCTCTACCCCGTGCGTGAGTCGAAACTAAGCCTAACGTTGCAATCAAATACATGTGGCAGCGCTTCAGGCTCGTCCCAAGCTGGTCTCTCCGCGCGTAGCAACGTCCCAAGCCGGTCTCTCTCTCCCGCTCGTCTCTCCCCGCTCTCACTAGACTTACATCTTATATATTATAATGAAACAATCAACTATCGAGAATAAAATATACTAAGATGCGTTGGTTGTTGTTGTTGTTGTTGTTCCCCAGGCTGCCTGGCCGAACAGCCCCAAGGTCCCGAGCATGGCCAAATCCGTAGAGCGCCCCCACAAAACCCTCCCTGCTTACAACTAACAAAGCCCGGGTGACCGAAGCCACTCTAAGGCAGGGAGCTGAGGAGGGCGCAGAAACGCCCGGGAAACCAAAGCCCCACCCAAGGCCCTGTGCCCCTCAGCAATTATGAAGGGAAAGTTGAGGGGCAAGGGAAAAATATGACGCTTTGGCTCCCAATCTGCCAACTTTTAGGTTGGCAGTAGGGAGGTCGATCCACGGAAAAGACGCCGTCACTTGAGATCTAGAAGATATAAGTAAAAGGAACAGTCAGAGTAAGCTATGGGTATGGCAGAGATCGCTCAGCTCTCACTCTGATAGACCAGCCCATCACCACATGACTAGAAGCCAATCCTCTCAGCATCAGCTAGGAAAGGCCCTAGAAAGCCACCTTTGGTGGGGGGATAACTCCCCTATTTCAACTCCTTTCGGAGTTGGGCACCCGCCCAAGTTGGTTAAGAATAAGGGCAGCTTCAAGCTGTGAAACAACATAAGAATATCCCAGACATTAGTTACATTGTCGTAGGATATATACTAAGGGAAAGCCTGCCGGCCGGCTACCACCAGCCGGTTTCTAAACGGCTGGACAGCCGACGCGCGCGCATGCCCGCACGTGGTTACTATGCAGAAGCGTCACAGATCTCAGTAAACCCTCTGAATAACATAGGTCATTCCTAAACTGCATAAACTTGTCTAATGTTGGCCAGAATAATATGTAGAAATACACCGTCATGACTCTCTTGGTAGCGTAATGGTTAGTACGCTGAATTTTAGTGAGTACCCTAGGTTCAAATCCTTGGAGTCTATCTATCTATATACTCTGGCACATACCACATACTCTGGCACAAGAGTGCCAAATGTACTGTGATAAAACCAAGGACTTATTAAATAGGGTGCAATATGATGGTAATGGTGTAGCACAATGCAGGGATCCAAAATGTAGTGATGCACAACACAGAAAGGACATTATTAAATTTTACAATAGTATAATAGATTCTTTATCAAAAAGCGGGGGAAAGTATTTTTAATAGCCGTAAATATAAGTCCTCATTCAATAAGCCAGGTTGGCAAGACTATGTGGC